>CAUEHQ010000146.1:0-75333 GCA_958510825.1 Brachypterus glaber | reverse complement strand
GCAGAATATCATTTTTACATCAAGACCCTAGCTTTTATACCAAAAAAAAATGATTCTACTCCACTAAAATACTACCCCATTGTCTAAAAAGTCTTAAATTTAATTGTAATTACTTTCAAAACAAAAAATAAGAAAAACATAAAAAATAAAAATAAAAAATAAAATAAAATTAAAAATACGTGACAATTGACAACACTGTAATTTATCGGACACAGTTTACCTTACTTTAAGGGATAGCCATAAATTAAATCCTTTCCTAATTACCTTGAAAATCAATTCTACCTGTCTCATTTTCAAATTAGTTGAGTTACGACTTCGTTTAAGTGACCATCTCCAACCGTAAGTTTACTTTTAGCAATAACTAATGTAAAATATCACATAAGTTACGACCTAGTATTTTAATATCTATTGTCTGAAATAAACCAAAACTGAAACATTAATGTCATCATATAGACAATTTATGATCCAATCAAGTACTATTCCCTTTTTACAAAAACACATAAAATTAACAATGTCACATAAATTAACTTCCCTATGTTATCTTTCAGACAGCAGACAATTTTTACAATGTCAGCCATCATGGCTAGCAAAACCACCTGCTTTCAAACACCAATCACAAAAGTACCAACCAGCTCGTAAATTTAACTTCATAGCTTTTGGCCAAATATAATTTGTGCTTAAAAACTAGGCGACATCAAGATACACCTTAGCCAATAAGAATAGGCCCTTTTAATAATTGTAAAATAAAATCTATTCTTTAAAATTATATTACTCTTTAAAAAAAACAATATTTTCAGCATTTAATATATTTTTTTTTGGGAACCAGCAGCCTCCCTAGCTAGAACTATAGGCAAATGTTCCCTAATCGCCCAAGGAATGGGAAGATCTATGATAGATTCGTAGTACCTATCCCACTCACTCGGTTGATTAGCTTCCAGCATCTGCTCTATATCCTGCTCTTCCTGCAACCGCTGCTGGAGTTGTTGCTGTTGTTGCTGCTGAAGTAGTTGTTCTTCGTTTAGACTTTTCGTTTAAGTGACCATCTCCAACCGTAAGTTTACTTTTAGCAATAACTAATGTAAAATATCACACAAGTTACGACCTAGTATTTTAATATCTATTTTCTGAAATAAACTTGGTACCAAAACTGAATCATTAATGTCTTCATATAGACAATTTATGATCCAATCAAGTACTATTCCCTTTTTACAAAAACACATAAAATTAACAATGTCACATAAATTAACATCCCTATGTTATCTTTCAGACAGCAGACAACTTTTACAATGTCAGCCATCATGGCTAGCAAAACCACCTGCTTTCAAACGCCAATCACAAAAGTACCAACCAGCTCGTAAATTTAACTTCATAGCTATTGGACAAATATAATTTGTGCTTAAAAACTAGGCGAAACCAAGATACACCTTAGCCAATAAGAATAGGCCCTTTTAATAATTGTAAAATAAAATCTATTCTTTAAAATTATATTACTTTTTTGAAAAAAACAATATTTTTAGCATTTAGGATTTTTTAATTACTTTTTTTTTAAACAAATGAATTTAATTCCACTCATTACATTGTGACCAAAGGTCATCGTCATAGTCAGGAGGTAAGAAATCACGTTTGAGTGCCTTAACAAAACTGTCCCAGTCAGATAGGGTAGATTTTATGGAACGAAACCAAATTAAGGCTTTTCCATCGAGACTGTCGATAAGGGAATCAAAAAGTTCTATTTTAGAAACTTTTCTAGCAAAAGCTAGTTCTTCGATACGCTCGAGAAATGAAATTACAGGTAATGTTTTTGATGTATCATCAAACTTAACATTCCATTTATGGACAGGTACATGCTTACCGTGAGTAGGGGTAAGGTTAGACGGTGAAACATTCCAATCGCCTGAGGGATTTACAAGTAAGTGATTTGTCACTGATATGTTTCGGGATTCATTAAGAGAAATATTACCTTCTTTCTCTTCAAAAAAAACAGCATATAGCAGTGCTTCAAGATGCAATGAAGTTGCATAAGCCTCATTTTTAAATGTCATAGCTTCCTGTTTTTTATCCTCAGGTACTTTTTCTAAAGGAAAACGTGAAATTCGAAATGTGCAATAAACGACAGGTAGCTCTATGAAAAACAGAGTCTGATCTAGGCCCTTCAAAACCATCAATAAGATTTTTTATTGACTCCAAGGTACTATTAACATGACCTATTTCACTATCATAGTCAAAAGTTGGGTCTGAAAGTTCAAAATCGCTTACCTTTTGTTTTTTTTTTCAATAAAACAGAGGATACTGCGTTTTTCTCAGTTTCGACACCTCTCTAATTCTGAGTTCATAATCCACCTCCAAAATTAGCAGACGTTTATGTATAAGTTTTTCATTCTCGTTAGCCATGATGCCTATATAATTCAAAACAAAAAAAAAAGGAAAGAAATTCGAAAAAAAAATCCAAGTTATTTTCAAGAAATTTAAGTGCAAGGTAATATCGTTAGTTATAACGCGACAATTTCGGTCAAAATATAAAAAGTCATAATCGGTACTACGAGCTGTGTTTATGGCAATCCAATAACGGTGTTGCAGGGTCCGGGTTAGTTTAACCTTACGGTATCTGCCCGTCAAATACCGCAGGTGAAATTTTGTTGGCGTCAATCGTTTGCCAGGGTCAACATATAGAGGTATTTTGAGCCTGTGAGAAATTATTATTCGCGTTGGGTAGCCAACCCTTAATTTTTTCTGAAAGGAAGGCGAGGATACATTGACCCTGCCGATCAAAAAAAAACACCCGACTAACATTAACTCTATAATATAAGTCTCTTGCTCACAACCAAGGTTGTCCTCTATGAGCAGTACAAAAATAACCATATATTTATTAAGTTGTTTTTTTAAAGATAAACGGTATTATTATAAGATAATGCTCTTATAACACACACAAGGTACAAAATGGTTTTGTACTTTGGAACAGTACCTCTTGTACCTTGAAACACAGTACATTCTAGCATATTTAACGTGGTTGGGGACTGAAAATAATAAGTTCACGGCGCAGTTTGATTCGGAACGATATATTATTTAAAAAAAAAAACAAAATAGAACACAAAATACTTTATTTAAAATTATATTTTTCAGATGAGAATTCGACGCCAAAAATTAGTTGTTCGCTTAGCCTTTTTGATCCACCACATTTCGTGGGATGTGGAAGTTTTAAAATGATATCCGAATGGTTAACTTTAAAATTTTTTTGACTTTCGTACCAAAATTTGCTTCTTTGTCGAACACGCTTTAAATACCTTATTTCACATTCCTCTTTCTGGACGTCATTGCCGCAAATTTCACCCACATAATGTTCTGGAGGGGCTTTCTTTTTTAACAATTGTACCAGCACAAAATCGCCGTTTTCTACTGCTCCGCTTTCAAATTTAATAATGTTTCTTCATCGCAGCTCTCCTCAGAGGATTCTGGAAAATCCTCTCCTACTTCTTCATTTTCTGACCCGTTTTGCACCAACTTTCGCTTAATACCGCGAATCTTTGCCTTGAACGCTGGATTCTTCTTATTAGCTTTGGCCTCTGATGTCGCTGTCTGCTTCTCTTTTTGAAGAAGTATCTCTTCCTTCTCTGGAGTATCAGTAAGAATTCGAATTTTTCCCGGTTTTCTTTCCCTATTTGTCATCTTCCTAGGCCCGGCTTTTGGAAAAGGCTTTATTTTCTCCGGTGAAATCATTCCTGCCATTCGCGCCATCACTGGTGATGCTATAGCAAGTGGTTTTGCTGGGTTTTCTGGAAATTCAGAAGATGCGGTTGACGTAGAGGCCTGTGGTGTTACTATGTGGGTCTGCGGTTCTGGTAAAGAAACACTGCTCGGAGGTGCCGTATAAGGACGATCGGTAACGTATGCTGGTAAGAATGCTGATTCGGGGAAGATATTAGGATTTAATGGGTAAATTCCTGTCGCCAAAAAGCCGCCAGTAATATTTTTGGTACTGAATGCCCTTGGATAAATCGATCCTACAACTTCTGCAGTCCTATAGATGTCAAAAGTTGATCCACCATTGTTTTGGTGCCAAGTATCCAATTCCTCGTTGTAGTAACCTTTTAGGGGTCCAAAAACACTGATATCAAGCGGCTGAAGCTTGTGGGAAGTGTGTGGGGGGAAGGTCAACATAACAATTCCTTTTTCTCGACATAAATCAATAGCTTTAACAGACATATGGGAATCGTGGTTATCTAAGATAAGTAAAATACGTTCTTCTTTTGTCGGTTTGGCATGATGAATTAAATGTTTGAGAAACTGAAGAAAAAGTTCTTTGTTGGTCCATCCAGAAGAGTTTCTTCCCCCGATGAAGCCAAGAGGTGCTCCCCTCAACATTAGATCTTTAAAGTTTACCCTAGGAAAAATAAACATGGGTGGAATGTGATTGCCCAGAGCATTGATGGCACCAATCATGGTGACCAACGCCCCACGTTCAGCGGACGTTACGCAGCCTATCTGTCTCACCCCCTTTGGTGCTACGATTTTCTTTGGCTGTTAAACGGTGGTTAGGCCCATCTCGTCAAGATTATAAATCCGCTCAGGTGAAAATGGCCCAAATCTTGAATGTACATCTTTTAGCTTCGTGAAGAATAATTCCACGTTTGTGCGATTGAAACTGGTGCCACGACTAAGACTGGTCGCCTCAGGTTTCCTAAGCGACAGATCTGCACTGTCTTTTCATAAATAGACGCATCCATTCTTCTCCAGCCATTTTTGTTTCGTCCCACTTTTCATGATATTTTTTTTCATTTTGAAATGCAAATTTATAAGCAAAAAGCCTGATATCTTTTTTTGTAAGTCCGTAATTCATTCTAGTTACAGTTTTGATGTAGGCCACCAAAGCCCTCTCTTCTTCGTTAGTGAAAACTTTCTGAATGGCGTAGTCAACTGTGTAGGAAAATTCCTGATTTCTCGAAATCTGAAAAGCCTTTAAGTGTCTATGAAGGGTTCATATTTTCACACCATATACTCTGCAAGCTTCCCTGAAACTAATTTTACCTTCAGGACACGTAACTGCTTCTATAGCTGCCTTCATGTTTTCGGGATTAACCGCATCCCGCTTCTTCCCGGTCTTGCTTCTAGGCATTATGAAGCTGCAATAAATTGAATTAAAATATTAGGTATGGTTTAACGATTTTTTAAATTATGAAGATAAAACGTAATTAAAATGGATTTATATCCAGGCTGTTGTACCTTGGAACAGTTCCAAGGTACAACAGGTTGCGTGTTCCCAGGATACACGATGTTGCATCAATTAGGAAAATTAAGTCTATAACTTTAAGGTTAGGTTCTAAACACGAAATAGTCATATGCATGCATTCATAAAATGCCGACCCCAGTAGCGTAATGGTAGCGCGTTTGATTACGGATCCTGGGGTTGTGGGTTCGAGCCCCACATAGAGCATGGATGTATAGTGGTGTAAATAGTCGGTAGATGGAACTACGATGACTAACTGTAATGTGGGTTGCAGGTGAAACTGTAAACACATTTCAGGGTGGATGCGAGTTCTGTTGAGGACCGTGCTTCGGAGGGCACGTAAAGATGGCGGTCCCGTCAATTAGGCCATAGCAGCGAAAAACGACGTTAAACAGTAAAACAAACAAACAAAATGTGTGTGATGTCAGGGGTCAAAGCCAATTTAATATAATATTACCTATAAAAACAGCAAAAATCGAAGACTTTAACTGAAAATTTTTACTTTTTACTTACCAAATTTATTAACCGCCACTACACTCAGCGCTTTTAAACTCAGCAAGCGGAAAAACCTATATTGTGTTCCATATGAATAGATAGTTAACCTATATTTAGTTTGCAACTGTTAGATGGCAGCACAGTCCAATAAAGCGGAGTGTTCCAAGGTTCCACTATGCTCAAGGTACAATAGTTACCCCTAATATAACTATTTTTTTAAACAAAATGCGATTAACAAATATTTGTACATATTAAGGGGTTATATACGTATGGTTGGGTCAATAAAATCGAAAAAAAAAATATTGCATATTCTCAAAGTACATAGTTACGGGAATATTTCCTCAAAATTTTATGAAGATCCGAGCACTAGAACGTTAGTAACGGCAATTTATATCGCGCTACGTCTCGAACAAGGCAAGTTTAAACTTTAAACGCAATTATCTCGAAATCGTATTTTTTTAAAAATAGCGTTGCGGTGACGACAATTTCTCGAAAACCAATTAACCGATCAGTCTGAAATTTTGAGGTGTTATTTTTAATTACAATAGCTGGTTCGTGAACAAAGGATTTTTTTTTTGACGAAAATTTATATTTTTTTCGGCCGAAGACTCGATTTTTGAAACATGTAAAATTGATGTTTTTGGGAAAGTCGTCGCCATGAGCGTAATTTTTTTTTACAACGAGGTAATACTATATAATAATGTAGTTTTTTTTTTTGTTTCTAATTTTAGTTAAGCCATTTTAGTTAAGCCATTCTCATAATATTACCGTAACCGCGAACGATGGTGAAACAGAAGCGTTCAGGGGCACGGGCCGTAGTTTCCACAATTTTCGCAATTTTTCTCGGAAAAAAATTCATATCGGAACACATACTAAACGATACTTTGTAGTTTGTTTGAATAAAATTATGATGACTAACCGAAAAAAAATCCATAAAAACCCTTAATTTTAGCGAGCTTATACGTATATATAGTATTTTAAATAATTGTTGAAAAAAATTTAATCGATACACTCTTTCAAAACTGATTGCGATTACACTTCGAACTAAGAACCTGCTTTTTCTGGGTAACTAAAAATAAAAGTTTTTTTTTAATACTGGCCTGGCTTCCCCGACTCCCGAGCCCTGCTTATTACTGTCATTGAAATTTCTTAAATAATTTTTTTTTAGCTAATTTTTAAGTTAAATATTTTGTAAATTAACAAAACTGACAACTTACGTTTTGTTCTTTTAATATTGGAAGAACATCTTTCAGTCTTCGCCCTATAAAAAACTCATCTAATGTTTTTGCCATCTAAAACAGATAAAAAAATCTCCTTATGTACCTAAAGCGACCCACACGCTCCTTATGGGAAATGACCTTTGGTCAAATTGGCTGAATTCTTACACGGTGTTCTTGAAGGCCGAAAAAGATGTCCCCAAATGACGCAAAAAACTAAAGGTGTAGCCTTACTTGTTTTCGTTCGGAGATTTCAAAACTGCCTCGCCGCAAATCGAAGCTGCTTGTCCACGGCCGCAAAAGCTCAAATACAAGAACAGTTAAATGTTTGCTTACAGCAAATTTACTCATTTTGAAAATTTTCCTCTGGTTGCAATCAGTTAAGGGAATTATGGTTATCTGGAAAATTCTCTTAGAACTGAAATGAAATGACCAAAATATTATCTTGATGAATAGGCTAATTTATAGTTTAATTTATTTTCACACGAATAGTTGAATTTATTTTCACATATGCACAAGTAATGTCAAGTATATATTACAAATGTAATGAAGAAAATTCTACTGTGGCTTTTTTCAATCTATCCGGATACGAGCTCGCATTTACAGAGTTTATTTTGTATTTATCCCAAAATTTCTTGAGCTCTCGGTGAACAGACTCACCTGCCTGTTCTGAAAATGGTCCCAGTCCTTGACAGCCACCTATGAATTTTAAACAATCCTGGAGATGATTCAGGAGGACAT
This sequence comes from Brachypterus glaber, assembly GCA_958510825.1. NCBI lineage: Eukaryota > Metazoa > Arthropoda > Insecta > Coleoptera > Kateretidae > Brachypterus > Brachypterus glaber. The sequence goes on along the minus strand of CAUEHQ010000146.1, from coordinate 67,659 downwards.
GTAGGTTCAAAGTTTCGCTCACTCCTGTCGCTTCAAGGGCTTTTTTTATCAAGTTATCTAATACTTCTATCGATCCAGTCATTTTTTCTGAAAAACAAAGCTTAACAATTTCGTCCATAGCTTTAAAAGCATTGATAAATGGAATCATTGCTAGAGCACCCAGGTCCTTGTAAATCCTTTTGTTATTTGGTTTATTCGCTTCTTGAAGAAGTCTCCTACACGCATTACCCTCAAAAACATCTCCGTGGTAGCTCTCCGGAACAAGACTTTGATCTGTAGGCCAAATTATTGCTTCATCTCGGCCGAAATTGCGCACCAACCCTTTCCAGAACAGATGATTGACGAAACCCTGTAAGATGTGCAGTTCTGGAATGACACACTTTTAAATTAAATCATCTTCTTCTTGAAAAAGCGGTGAGTTAACTGTACTATGACACTGTTTGGCTAGAGACTTTTTATTCCCCAAAGAAATAAATTTTTGGAAATCCTGCTTCAAATCACCAAATTTTCTCAACACGACTAAGATCCCGAGACGAAGTATACCTATTGGCCTTGTGCATGGGGAAAAACAGCCAATAGCGCGGGCAAACTCGTGAAGCAGAATATTTTTACGGAAGATTCTTTGTAGTACTAAGCTCACAGATTCGCTATTTTGTGTTTGTGTGTGTGTAGGACCCGCGCTGTTTCGACTTTTGATCGCGAGGTGACTGAGTTCAAAAATTCAATTTAGAGAAATAGGAGAAATTTGAGACTTGGGAAGACGAATATGCAAAAAAATGCAGCGAAAAGTGCAAATTTCAACACGTTCATCACTACTAATTAGATCTTAGATTGTACTTGAGCTCTCGACCGTGGACAAGCAGCTTCGATTTCCCGCCCGGCATTTTTGAAATCTTCGATCGAAAATTAACAAGACTACACTTTTAGTTTTTTGCGTCATTTGGGGACAACTTTTTCGCCCTTCAAGAACACCGTGCTTAATATGTTTTCTAATCAAAAGTTTTCGTTGCGTCAAATCATAGAAATACCCCGCGTTAGGGATTTATGCATCTGTTGGTATTTGGTGCTCTATAAAATTTTCCGTTAACCGTAAAAAAATTTTCTCTGCAAAAGATTAAGCTAAAACTTTGCCCAACTTGAATTTATAAAAATAATTGTCTATGCATAGCTGTATTTCTTTCCTGTTCTATTGTGCATGTCTTCACATTGAAGCTTAAATCCAGTGATTAATGAATTGTAGATTCTGCGCTAAAAAAGCCTATTTTGGTATTCACGCCCGTGGTAGCCATATAGACTATTCTGTCACATTTATAGTATGTTTAACCTTAACGTATTAATAATATTTAGAACATTTATAGGTATTCCATAAAGACACGTTTTAGAAAACATTTTTAACCTGTTTGTCTAAATCTTCACTTAATTGTCTATGCATAGCTGTATTTCTCTCCTGCTCTATTTTTCATGTCTTCACATTGAAGCTTAAATCCAGTGATTAATGAATTGTAGATTCTGCGCTAAAAAAGTCTATTTTGGTATTCACGCCCGTGGTAGCCATATAGACTATTCTGTCACATTTATAGTATGTAACCTTAACGTATTAATAATATTTAGAACATTTATAGGTATTCCATAAAGACACGTTTTAGAATACATTTTTAACCTGTTTGTCTAAAATCTTCACTTAATTGTCTATGCATAGCTGTATTTCTCTCCTGTTCTATTTTTCATGTCTTCACATTGAAGCTTAAATCCAGTGATTAATGAATTGTAGATTCTGCGCTAAAAAATCCTATTTTGGTATTCACGCCCGTGGTAGCCATCTAGATCCTGTAGTTGGCGTCTTCTACCGCAAGGAAAGTCTGGTAGGTAACAAATTTGTCGCTGCGCGTTTGCGCTCGACTGAAGAGCTTGTTGGGGTTTTAGGATATTTCCGAGAGATCCACCATTGACTGGAAAATTTTGATTTTATCTACAATAAAATTGAAAAGTATGTTATTATTTTCGTTACTACTACACGGTTCACCTGGGCGATTTTAAATAAAAATTTCGTGGACCCCTACATTTTTTGGAATAAAACATACCTGATGACATAAGAAATCAATTTCCATTTGAAAGAAAATTGTAAAAGATACACTTTTTTAGAAAGATAAAAAAATGTTTTTTTTTTGAGTAATAGGGTGTGTCAAAAAATTCCGATTTGCGAAATCGAAAACGCTCTCTGGCTCAAAAGTTGCTCCTTAGTAAAAAACTGTGGCCACTCAAAAATGAGCCAAATCGATTAATGTTTAGAGGTAGCTCAAAGCACTCAAACTTTGAAAAATATCGGTAGGGGAGGGTAGTCCACAGTGAGACAAAAATTGTATTTTTTTATCAAACTCCTTTATAAAAAATAATTTAGCAACAAAACTTATTACACAAGTAAAAGTGGTATATCTGCTATGAAAATAACTAAAAAAGAACTAAAAAAAAACATTCTCTAAGGTGTGCGGACTTTTTTCTAAAACCCTTGCAAACGTCTCACTGTGTACTACAAGTGGTCCACTATGAGACAACGGGTAGTACACAGTGAGACGAGAACTATTTTTACACAAAAATGAAAATCAACGAAGACATAATCCATGAAAACTGATCCCAAACTTGACCAAATTACTTTGGCGTTTGGTCAAGCCCGTCTTAGGTTCGGGCAGAATCATTGTAACATCGTTTATATTAATCACCGAAGTGTCTGGCACGTTCGGGAAAACGAAAGTATCGATACTCTTGACGCTTCTTCTCAGAAATGTGACTTCATATTGGTCTTCTGTATTGTCAGTAACCGAGAGCACTTTACTGACGTAGTGGACCCCTCCAGGAAATTTAACGACGATGAAAACACCTTCTTTTATGTCCGCTGTGTTAACTTCCCTAGTAAAATTAAATTCCTCTTCATCATCAGTAACGAATTCCATATCTGAAGAACCCTCCTTGTAAACAACTTCCTCTTCATCTTCACTGCTACTCGAATCGTCTTTCATTTTTCTTGTCATCATTTTCTTCTTTTTAGGACAGTTTGTTTCATCTCTCAATTCTTGAAGATTCCTTTTGGTCTTCCGACTTATGGATTTTGAATGCTCTCGCTCTTCCAATTGTTCTTTCTCAGGTGTGTCCGTTAAGATAGTACTCTTTCCTTTCTTTCGCTGAGTCTTTCGCTGTTGTTTTCGAGGTTGGGCTTTCGGATACCCTCGAAAGATTTGAGGCGAGATGAATTCTTTTTTTAACAAGGTGTCTCTGGAGCAGCACGGTTTATTATTCACTTCTACTTGTTGGCCTCGTTGTCGGTTTTCTTCAAAAGAATTTATTTGGTCTGATTCAACATTCAATTCATCCTGGGACACGCTCACGTCATTTACTTTAACATCGTCAAATTCGATGACGGTGGTATCACCAACAGGCTGAGGTTCATCTCGATCGGTAACTGCACTTGCTAAAAAATCAGTGTCCTTAAAGACATCGGGGTTGAATGGAACGATGCCAGTTTTTTGAAAACCCGAGATGATATTAATAGGCGTAAAAGCCCTAGCGAAAGCTCGACCGACGCATTCTGCTACAAAGTATATATTCAAAGTCAGTCCAGGATGATTGAGCATCCATGTGTCACATTCCGCATTATAATAAGCCTTGAAGGGGCCAAAGACGGCTACGTCCAAAGGTTGCATTCTATTGCTGCAGTGTGGTGGCAAAGTTAAAATGTAAACTCCAGCCTCTCGAGCTTCGTTGACTATTTGAATGGAAATGTGACTTTCGTGATTGTCATAGATGAGCAACGTCGGATTTTCTTTCGTCGAATTTGTATGCTTGATGAAATGATCCAGCACTGCAGGAAAAAGATCAGAATTCATCCAGCCACTGCTTGACGCTAGTCCTAGAGTACCAGCAGGCGCCCCTTTTATCATATGCTCTTTGAAGAACTTGCGTGGGAAAATCATCACAGGAGGGATGAATGTTCCAGTAGCAGAAATTATTGCGCAAGTTGTCACCAGCTCACCTCGTTCAGCACTTGTGCATTGGTTAACTTGTTTCGCCCCTTTGGGCGCGATTACTTTTTTTGGGTTTTGAACTGTTGTGGTTCCGGTTTCATCGAGGTTGTATGTTCTCGAACCATCCGCCAGGATCGGGAGCCTTTCCAAAAGATTTCTCAAGTTTCCAAAAAAAAGGTTGACATTATGACGGTTGAATGAAGTGAGTCGGGATAGACTGCATGCTTCTGGCTTTCTAATGCTCAATGTTTTTCGTCTCTTGATGAAGGCTCGCATCCATTCTTTTCCTGCCATTTTCGATTCCTTCCATGAATCTGGGACAGGGATGGAGTTCCTTTCAGCAACTTCATAAGCGAGTTTTCTTGTTCCGATTGTTGTCATTCCGTACGCCATCTTACTGCAGATCTCCAAATATTTTCCTAACATCTCTTCCTGTTCATCAGTAAAAATTCTTCTATTTGCATAGTTGGGCTCCATCCTAATTGGCTCTGCTTCTACAGGATCACGTTCGTTTTTCTTTTTAGTAACGTACCGTTGTAAGGTTTGAAACTTTATGTTGTGTTGCTCAGCAGCTTGTCGCAGTGACCATCCATCATCTATTACCAAATTTACCGCATTTAACATCGCTTCAGATGTAAAGTTAGCAATTTTTCGTGGCCTATTTTTGCGGACCATCTAAATAAATAAAAAAACTAGTTGGTTACCTTACTTTACTGCATAAGGTACACACTGAGACAGTCTCACTGTGTACCACCCAGCGGTGTCTCAATGTGTACTTTTGGTCGTTAATTTAATAGAATTCAGAAATTTTTGTCAGGTCCATCATATGAACAGAACAAACACATCATTTCAACTACTAAACCCTACTTGATATTATAACACGATCGGCTTTATAATTAAATACAACATATGGAGTTAAATCATTGGTATATCAGGTCAAAAACATAGATCCTTACCTTAAAAAATAAGTTATATAACCCACTGCGTCGATGGTCTGACTGTGACTAACAAGACTCCGCCAGCTGTTGGTAAACTACCAAGTGCACCGCTGAACGGCGCCACCGTGATTTTAAGCGGCTAGTTTTAAAAAAAAAACGTTTGTCTCACTGTGTCAGCTGTCTCACTGTGGACTACCCTCCCCTACCTGTTTTTCGGATAAAAAGTGATTGTATATAAAATTAAGGAAATTTTGGAGGGTTCCTTTGGTAATATTTAGAAACAATACTAATTGTGTGAAACTAAAAAAAAATATATTTCCCCTTCCCTCAGAACATAAAAAAATTGCCAATTATTTGAAGATTTTACGAAAATTTATTGAAAATGGGCATATTTAAAAGGACATAACTTTCTTAGGAATTATTTTTTGACCAAGGTGCATATAAACCTTTTCTATGTTTTTAATGTTAAATAACCACTCATTACTAAAATATTAGTTTTTTGCTTTATATTTTTTAATTTTTTTATTTTTGGTTCTTCATGCGTAAAAATTTACTTTTAAATGCATTTATCTTTAAAACGGTTAAACCTGCGACGTTAAACCACAGAAACCTTTTTGTGTATTTTTACATAAAAAAGTAGTATTCCAACCAAAAAATCAAAAAAAAATACACCGAAAAAAGTTTTAGGCAAAAAACAGAAAATCCACCCGGTTTCTAATAGAAATTAATTTTTTTTACTCAACTTGAGGAAAAAAATTATGATTTCTATATAGTCATGTAGGTTAACATGTATATATGCTTATATACTAATATATAATTTTGCAGATTTTTTATTTAAAACTATTTGTTATGCACTTTTAAAAACTTACAAAAATTAAATTTTCGCGAAATCTTCAAATAATTGGCGATTTTTTCATGTTCTAACTTAAGGGGAGGGGGGGATTTAATTGTTTTAGTTCTTACATTTAGTATTGTTTCTAAATATTACCAAAGAAACCCTCCAAAGTTCCCTCAATTTTTATCGGTATCAGTTTTTATCCGAAAAACAGGTACCGATTTTTTTTTTAAGTTTGAGTGCTTTGAGCTACCTCTAAACATTTATCGATTTGGCTCATTTTTGAGTGGCCACTGTTTTTTACTAAGGAGCAACTTTTAAGCCAGAGAGCTTTTTTTATTTTGAAAATCTCGATTTTTTGACACTCCTTATTACGTTTTTTTATCTGTCTAAAAATATGTATCTTTTACGATTTCCTTTCAAATGGGAATTGATTTCTGATGTCATCAGTTATGTTTTAGTCCAAAAAATGTAGGGGTCCACGAAATTTTTATTTAAAATCGCCCAGGTGAACCGTGACTAGACCAGAGTCTACACGACTATCACTTAGTCAAGTCAAATAACTATTATTTTTTTATCACAATTCTTTTATGAAAAAATAAAAATAAGGCCCACCGGTCTCTGGTAATTTCTGCATGACCTCTGAACTAAATGATTGGTATTTCCAGTAAATAAATTTTTAAGCGGCTTAGCTTAGACTTCAACTTGAATTATTCCATGTAGTATATTGCATTAATGAGCTTAAGCTTTAAACTAAAATATTGTAATACGCTTTTAATGAGAATTTAAGGATTTTAACAGGTTAGGGGGTCAAAAAATTGTTTGTACTTTCCCTGAGATAAGTTTTGCGTTAGCAAAAAAATTTGAAACGTTTTTGTTATTTTTTCTCGATACTTTAACAGGGTTCCCACCAATCTTGGAAAACCTTGAAAACCTGGAAAACGCATGGAGTTTAGATTCCCATCTGGAATACCTGGAATTTGACATTTTTTCTTAAAAAACACGTTTTTTATCTGGAATTTTTTAATAGAACCTGGAATTTAACTCAAAAATATATTTTTTTTTAAGAGAAATTAAATAGCCTTAGCACAAAACTTAAAGGATATAAAAAAATGTCCTAAATTTTTAGGTGATTTTGAAAGTAACTTGGCGAAAAATGGTCGTAGAGCAGTGATAAAATATAAAATACTCACCGAGTACGCAAACCTAGTTTTTAGTGCACGGGAGTTCTTTTTTCTTACGAGACGCATCCGAGTAAAAAATTTTTTTTTCAACCTCAAAGTATCTCAAAGAAACCCTCAAACGTTCAAACCCCTGCATTTTTTTTTCATTATGAAAGTCCAAACCCGAAATGATTTTTTTCGAAAATAAAAATAGAAAAAAAAACCTGGAAAATACCTGGAATTTGAATGTCAGTTTTGGTGGGAACCCTGTTTAAATCCAAAAAACATGATTTTCGTTAAAAGTGTTTTCGGAAAATTTGTGATGACGATTACTCGAGAACGCTTTGAGCTATAGACTTCAGATTTAGACCATAGGTTCCGTATCCAAAGTTCTAGAATGATATTGTTTTTGGTAAATATCGGTATAGAGTAAAAAATATTTTTCTCAAAAAAAAAATCAACATTTTTTTGTTTCCATTTTTTTTATTCTTTACAAAAATATGTGATTTAAAAAGCCTCCACCTGGAATATTTTAAATAGAACAATAAACTTTAAGTAATTAAAGAAATAATAATAGCCTCTTAAGCACAGATTTTAAATTAAAACATTTTTGCAGGTACTATTTCACAGATTCTACCACCACTTTTCGGGTCAGCTTGGGTTATAAAATAAAATTCTTTCTGAAAAACAAGTCAGTTTTAGTACATCTGTTGTCAAGTGATTATAAGTTGGTTTTTGTGAAAATAGCAAACAGTCTGTGTAGCAAATGCATCTTGATATGGTAAATAATCATTTTGTCACATACCTACGATTTTTTCGAAAATTTTAATTTAATGTATTGATTAACAAAAAATATGCTATGTGGTTTTGTTTTATCTAGAGGTTTTACTATTATATACGAGGTGGTACTATTCGTTATTAAAACACAGGTATTGGTTTTAAACTCTATTATCACATATATACACATATATTACAACTAACTAAGATGGAAGCCCACTTGTCTCCTTCATGTACTACTCATTGTTTTGCGCATTGCGTTCTTTCATTAATTTACGCATGTGCGTATATTATTTAAATACAATACAGTTTGACAAAGCCAATTTTTCGAATTTTATATCGAAAAAGTAATCCAAGAAGAATAATATCCTAAATAGGACAAAATTTGTGATATTCTAGTCACCCACCCACGCTCTAATGGAATAAATCAATTTAAAAAGTTTATTGGCGGAGAAAATATATTAAAATCAATATTTTACACATTTAGAAAAATATGTCTCATGGTATTAACAATGCTTGTTGTATGTTAATATATTTCCACGTATTCTTTCTATTTTTTGTATAAAACTGAAATTTTGTCTAACTACATGCTTTTAAATTTTGGCTATACATAGGTCCTCAAACTTCACCAAAATATATTTATTTTTAACAAAAATTGTGGCAAACTAATGACAAATAAGTTTTTAAGTCTATGTGCGAATTATTGCAGTTATTAAATAGACCTATGTAATAAGCCCAATAATTGGCTTTTTAGGTATCAAACATAACATAGGTTATATCTAAATTTTACTTAAATTTATAAAATATCAATCAATTATTTTATTAATTAAACAATAATAATTAACATTCTAAAGGTCCGTTTGTCTGATGGTCATTACTTGGTTCATTTTCTTTATTTGGACGATAAACATTGTAAAACTCTTTCGCCTAGATTATCTACTTTTTGTACTTTCAATAGGAAATTCCCTCCAATTACTTAGTATGATAATTGCCAGATAATACATGTTTTAATATATTGTTGATTTTAATTAGTAAAATTGGTCGTATCCTTTGATATATAATGGTATATGTGTCGTGAGGTATACAGGGTGAGTCAGAAGTAGATACATTAATTTGAAGAGGTGATTGTACAGGTTATTTAGAGTCTTTTGAACCCTATATTGCCTTATCCAAAAGTTATTAGTTTTGGAGATATTTGATTTTTTTAAGTTTTGGTTAAAAATCACGTCCAGGATTACATTTTTCCAAATTTCTCGAAAAGTATTAAGGATATTTAAACGATTCTTTTTTTATTAGTTAGTATACTTAGTGACACATGTCACGCAGTAATAGCTTTTTCAAAAAAGCTTTATAGGACGTCAGTACAACACTAAAATTAATTTTTATTCGCTAATTTTGACGACATGTTAAGTTCATCATGATTTTTTTTTTAATTTTACTATACACTTTGCGTGCAAATTGTTTAAAAAACTTCCTTGATTTATAACCTTTAAAATGATGTATAATATGTCAAGAAAAACTAAATTTTTTTGATAGGAAATGTCACATTTGTAAGACACATACGGGTTTCAGTTTAGGCTGGGTTTAACAATTTCAGGTAATGAGTGAAATACTAGAGTGTTAAGTTAACATTTATTTATTGAAATATTTTTAACTGACTAAGATTAAGCCTACAGTAGATTCTCAAAGTATCCGCCATGATTTCTTATGCAATATCGTGCCCTTGTAACGTATACCAAAAATTGGCTATTTTAGATATTAATCAAATTTCTTTGATCGGTCAGGACATATCTAACGTTAATACATATTTTTAGCTTGCTAATTAGTTAATGTTTTATTTATGCAACAATAATTTGCAAAGCTAAAGGTTCGTATGTCCTAATGGTCACATTTTGGCAATTTCTATGTGCATGTCATATTTTTGGCATTAATTCAAGTTAATTAAGATTGCACTATACTTTTAGACTAATCTTTTTAATATTACCAGCTTAAATAAAAGGTTAATTGCTATGAATTCCTAGATTATATTTTTTAGAGAATTCTGAACATTTGTCCGTCTGTTATTATAACTTAGAATTAACCTTCTTATCGCCTGTAATTACAAAAAGCCGCTTAGAGTAATATAATCCAAAAATATATCAAGCATGTTTTTAGACTTAGATTTTCTAGCCGATTTATTACACATCTGTTAGTTTTTTCCCTGAAAAAAAAATACAATATAACCCTTATTTTTTAAAATAAGTTTAGAGTTTTTTCTTGTGTATTTAGGGGCTCTTTTCCCTTGGCAATTCTCAGAAACAAGATATAAATTTTAGCACTTACAATAATCTGCATTAGCCATGGTTCTGTTCTTTTTCAGATATGTGTGGTCACAAACACTTGAAACTATGTAATATATACTGGGTTGAATGAAAATATCACACTTCATTAGTGTAAATGGAAATTAACTTTAAATAATTAATTTCTGTAGTGATACGTACATTGTTCATATCAAACCTCAACTAACTTTTAAAAGCAACGAAAACCCTTTTTATAACCTTTGGTAAAAACGTCACACACACATATCCTCAAAAAAAAACTTTCCCACATGCTAAGAAATCTAATCTCAGGCAGTTAAAATTTTATTACTTTTATCTAAACAAAATGTTGTTGATAAAAATTATATAAGAAAAATCAAAAAAAATATTTTTGTTAAACTATACCTAACTAAATTATTATGTTACAAAAACCAGTAAATTACTTATTAATTACATATGAAACTAATATGTAACAATTTTAACAAAAACTTTAACTCTAAAAATCTGATCAAAATAGTAAAAGAAAATAATAAAAATTTACGGGTTTCCAACACAAAAATACATTTATTAAAACAATCATTGTAAAAACACATAGATACTGACGGTTGAAAATTTCAAATACGACTAATATAGGGAGAAATTCTAATGGAACGGTATCCTTCGAGAATAACCTATCATAAATGAAAATTTTCAGTATGGATAGTATATTATAATATTGTACATTTGTCAGTATACCTGAAAAAGGTTGCAACTGCTAATGAATACAAAGGCAGGTAGGCCGTACCGCTCCGAGCGGTCCGCATATTAGCGTGCTCAGATAGCTACGTAAACGTCGTCCAAAAGTACAGTTAGACTGCTCGGATCTTTATAAATTTTCAGTATGATACTTTTAAATATGTATACTTTCAAAAAATACAAAAAAAAAAATTCGATTTTTTCAAAATTCTAAAGAGGGTAGACCCCTTAAACTATAAATACACAAAAAAAAATTAAAGGGAAAAAAAATAAAATGTATTTGACAAAACTATGTTCTGCCCCCTTTGTCTGTTTCAAGGGGCGATTGAATAAGAACCCAGGGATCCTCCGGCTTTTGATTCTCTGGAGAGGGCGATTTGGGGCTGTCCTCGGATTTCTTTAGATTTTCCTGCTGCTCCCAAAGACCCCATCCGGTTATTGGTGCATGTACAAATCCTGGGACCCACCAACGATGTCTTTTTGGCTTAGGGGCCACATAATGATATTCATAACCAAGATCGTCATCGGACTCTTCCGATGATAGGTCGAAGTCCTCTTCAGGGCCCACTCTCGGACCAACGCCACTGGGAAATGTAGTTAAAGGAGTCGCCCAATCCTCCATTGGTAAACCAGACCAAACTTCCTTCGTAGTTACAGGAAGCTCGACACTGGCCTCCTGATTTTCCGTCTGGACTTCCTCCAACACGTCTGGACATCGGCATCCGGGTTGACAAGCAAAACATCTAATTTTACTGATTGCATCAAAGCTTCAAGAGTAATAGATTCCATATTTAAAAATTGTTTAAAAAAAAAAACAAAAACAAGCAAAAAAAACAGCAATTAACAAAACGAACGTATTAATTGTCTGAATAAAATCACACAATTATGACTTTTTTTTTAAAAAATCTTCTTTTTTATGTCAAAAAAAAACATCCCTTCTTTCAATAATTCAGTGCATTCGATTTTGAGCCAAAATAACATTGACCAATCAGCATCAATATGTCGTCCAAAATTTCTACCAATGATTTGTAATCTCGCATGTTACTGGAAATACCACTCGTTTCATCCCTACTAAAATTGCAGAAGAGGGAGAAATCCTAAGCTTCTGGCGACTTCCAAGAGGGTGGATTTTACGACCCACATTTGCAGGTACCAACTTTAGTGTATTTTCATCTTTTCAAGTTACCACATAGTACAGTGTCTAGTGTCCGAATACAGGTTTGATTTCGATTGCTTATTTATATTCTTAGTTCCTTGCCTTTTAATTTCAATGTGTTAATTATCTTTCTAACAATAAAACAAATGTTTCACATATCATGTGGCATAGCAGAACGGAGAGCAGGGGTTCGGAGCTGGTAGGTGTTTAAATAATAGTGTGTTTTCGGGGTTGTGACGGTTTATTTTCGGGGTGTATTAATTGTATACAAAAAGCTAGAAAATAGAAAGACTCTCTTACACTTTGAAAAGAATAGTACATGTAAATGGTTTGGTAAAACCATGCAACGTGGCGAAAAAAAGGTTTAGAAAGTTTATTCTATTTTAAAAGGTAATTTAACTATTTTCATTTATACATACCTAGCACCAGGCACACAAAATTAGATAAAATCATTAATTTGATTCGCCCTGAGGATACTGACTTATAGCACAAATCATAAGTTGCAACACCTGATCGAAAATGAACTGAAACGGTCACTGAAAAGTTCAAAAAAACGGTGCGCAAAAAAACACGCAAAAAGATAATAAACATTCGCGTACTTTAGAACGTCGATTTGGATACAATCCGGGCTCACTTATAGGCAACTCGTTAAACGTAAGCAATACCTCGTATTAGGCTGGAGTGAAAATAAATAATTACGGTTCATCACCCCCCCGATCTTTGGTGACCTTATAAGTTTCCAATTCATAAGGGAACCGAAGGATTAATATATTTTTTTAAATGAGACGCATGGAACATGCCGCGTTCATCCCCCGTCTCTGGATGTTCTAAGATGTAGGTCGCGCAACTTATTTGCTTTTTAATTTTATAGGGTCCCTCAAACAGTAATAGGAACTTTTTAGTTTGTTTTTGCAAAGCTGAAGAGACCGGATTTGCTTTTAATAAAACTAAATCATCTGGCTGAAATTGATGGTACGGACGACCTGGATTATTAGCCATGCGCCGAGAGGCTCGAGACTGTAAGCTCTCTTTAGCTAAAAACAAACGAATATGAGAGTCAAGTTGCACAGGACATTCTAGTTGTAACTCTTTAGGTAGCAATGATAGTGGTGGTTTTCCCAATTGTAGCTCGTGTGGGGAGAAACCAGTACTTTCATGTACAACGTTATTAAGGAGGTGCGCAATTCGCTCCACTTCTACTGACCAACGGGTGTGTTTCGAATGACAATAGGTCCTAAATAGGCGACCAAGTTCACGCATAGTGCGCTCACTATTATTTGCATTAGCGTGTCTGACCGAGCAATGTACTATTTTAATATTATGGGACTTTAATGTATCGACCCACAAATCGCTGGTAAATTGCGTACCATGGTCGGTTAAAATGCGCTTGGGAGCACCGAACCTTTTAATATACTCTTTTAAATGAGTTACAATAGTAGGTGTTGTTGCACACTTTAACGAGTACAGAGTTACGTATTTGGTAAATACGTCAACAATGACACAAAGATAAGTTACGCCCCCCCGAGACATCGGTAGGGGACCATAAAGGTCAATTGCTAGAAGGTCGTTAGGCCCTTCTGGTACAATGGCATGAAAACTGGGCTTCGGTAAAAGACTGGTTTTGGCTTTTTGACAAATGTCGCAACTGCGCAATTCCCTCTTCACATCAGCATGCATATTTTGCCACCAAAGGTCTTTTTTCAACGTACACCAGGTTTTATAAACCCCAAAATGGCCTCCAACAACATGATAAGAATGTATACATTGAGACACCAAATGTTTTGGTATACAAAGGCGGAAAGTAGAGTCTTCATCACCTTGCATGTAAAGGATATCATTATTGATAGAAAATCTAACATTGCTGTTAGTTCCTTTTTGTATGTTTTGCCGGATACGATTAAGTTTTTCATCTGCTTTTTGGATTTCTGAGATATTCAGCAATTCTTGCGTCAGTTCATTAGGCAAAGACCTTGCAATAAGGCTAATATTGAAACAGCGGTCGTTGGGAGTGGGAAGCCGACAATTTGGGAAACGTGATAAAATATCTGGGACAATATTATTTTTGCCAGGGACAAATTTGATGGTAAAATCAAATTCCTGAATGGCTAGTGCCCAACGAGATATTCTGGGTGTTAACAACCGGCAGGTATTTAAATAAATAAGGGCTTTATGATCGGTATAAATTGTGAAATCCCGACCAATCAAAATTGTGCGCCATTTTGACAGTGCATAAATAATTGCTAGGCACTCTTTTTCCGAAATAGTGTACAATCGTTCCCTATTTAAAAGCAATCTGCTGATACGTGCAACGACCCGCTTTTCTCCCTGATCCAACTGAAATAACTCCGCACCTATTCCTACATCGCTAGAATCGGCTTGGACATAAAACCGGGAATCAAACCTAGGATAATAAAGTAAAATACTATCCTTTAATGACCTTTTAAGTTGGCAAAAGGCCTTTTGCTGGGCTTCTCCCCAAATCCACTTGTTATTTTTACGTAACAAAAAGAATAACGGTTCCGACACTGTTGAAAAGTCGTGACAAAAAGATCTGTCAAAATTACAGAGTCCTAAAAAACCCCGTAATTGTTTTACATTCTGAGGGATGGCGAAGTTTTCAATCGCTTCTATCCGAGAATGGTCTGGACGTATTCCAGTACTATTGATCGTGTAGCCCAAATAACTGACTTCCTCCTGAAAAAACTTGCACTTATCTAGGCGTAAAGTAAGACCAGATTTCGATAACTTTTCGAAAACTAACCTAAGATGTTCCAAATGTTCTTGCAAAGATTCAGAAAAAATCAAAATATCGTCCACGTAGATTTTAACAAAGTCAAACATACCCAATATTTTGTCCATGCATCGGGTAAAACTGCTCACAGCCGTTTTGAGACCGAATGGAAGAACCTTAAATACGTAGGATTTTGTCCCATGTAAAAAACCTGTATATTTCCTATCCTTCTTTTGCAAAGGAATTTGGTAATAAGATTGGTTTAAATCAAGGACGGACATATATTTAGGTGATTTTATTCCTTTGAAAATATCATCCAAGGACCTAGGCATTTCGGAGTCTGGATACATGACCATATTTAATCGTCTTGCATCAAGACACACTCTTACTGAACCGTCTCGTTTTACGGTGGTACATAAAGGGCTGCAATACGAAGTATCAGCACGCTCAATAATACCCCACTTTTCCATTGAGTCTATTTGCTTTTGCACAGCATCTCTATGAGCTACTGGGATAGCATAGGGCTTTTGAAAAAATGGCGAATCATCACGAAGTGTAATTTTATGTTCATAACCATTGACTCGGCCTGGTTTGTCCGAAAAAAGATTTTTATTTTTTTCAATTAAATTGAAAAACTTAACTTTATCTTCGGGACCTAATGGAAGTTTATCCAAAATATTTTGGACGTCAGAGGCTTCCTTCTCCAAATTTAAATTAAAAACAGTATGTTCTTTGGTATTTTTAATTAATCTGGCTTGAAGAGAAGACATAGGTTGGAGTTCATGGACCAGAGACATTTCTGGAACTTTAATTATGGCGGCATCATGTTGTAAAAACATACATTTTTGCCTATAATCAATAGAAGCTCCAACAACGCGCAAAAAATCCGAACCAATAAGTACCGGATACACCAGATCGGGTACATAGAGAAATTCGAACTGAAAATCATGTTGATTAAACTTAAAAGAAAGTTGAACTTGATGCGTAACTTTTCTATTTCTTGACTTAAAAGCGCCGGATACTTTTACTCCGGTAACAGGAAAAATAGGAAGATCTGGATTTGCAATAGTTATTTGTTCCCAAACATTTTGAGACAAACAACAAACAGTGCTTCCCGTGTCGATTAAACAAGGGAAAGCAAAATCACCTATGGTAATATTCACCACAGGGCAACGCACCTCCACGGCCTCCGGGCTGTGGTCAAAATCGCAATCAGAAAGTAGATCGGACTTTGGGTTGTTAAATAAAATATTGTTGGTTCGAAACCTATCAACTTCCTTCGTGCTCGAACCTAAAACACGAGGAAAACCTAGTTTTCCGAAATCTCATTGTTTTCGTTTTCTAGAGATTCCGATATAGTCGAAATTTTATAATTAAATGTTTTTTTATCATTATTATTTTGGCTGTGGTTAGCACTATTAGAATATTGTTTTGTTTGGTTCGGGTTATCACTTTTGTAAACGTTTCGTCGCAAATTATTATCAAAATTCGACGATGCATTATAGTGTTCCGCCAACCGGAGTCTATCTAATGCTTCGGTAACAGTGCTAACCCCGATAAGGGCACAAGAAATCGTAGGACTGTAATGTCTAGACACGATTGCTATTAAGTCCCTTTCAGGATAAGGTGGCTGTAGAAACTTAGCTTTAGCAATATTCATTAAAAAATAATCAACATAAGAACCAGAAGATGGGTGATAGCGGCCAGCTTCTAGCTCCAATTTAATTTGTACCTGACGTGTGGAATTCCAAAAATGGTTTAGGAATGCATTTTTAAATTCATTAAAATTAGAAAAGGTATACAACAAAGCATCAGCCCAATATTTGGCTTTACTTTTAAACAAGTTACGGCTCCAGGCCGGAAATAAATTAAAACCAACGCTATATGTGTTAACTGCATTTTCTAAAAGTCTAATGAATTCCATTGGATGTAGGCTATTATCATCATGAAACTCCGGCACGACTTTGTTACTATCAATATTGGCAGTGGAATGGTTATTGTCAAAACCATTGTTCATATTTGAAGCGAATTGAGGAACCTCCCTAATATCGTGTGGTACCTGGACAGTATTGTTATAATATTGAGGCAAATTAATATTTTGGGAGTCCACCCTATTATTGGCGTAGTTGTGCGTAGGTGGGAATGTCCTAATGTCATGTGTATGTGTAAAATTCACATGTCCTCCAGTATTGTTTTGGTTATATGGAGGTAAATTTAAGTTTTGAGTGTCCACCCTATTATTGGCGTAGTTGTGCGTAGGTGAAAACACCCTATTTTGAGAAAAATAACTAGGTTGACCAACATTATTATAATCAAAATTAGGCAACTGATTAGGATTATAAAAAGTATTACTTGGTGGATCGACCCTATTATTTTCTGAAAAAAATCTGTTTTGTTGTCCCACCCTATTATTTTCAAAATTATTTAAGTGGTTATTCTGCGAAAAAATATTTGGATGAGCAACAAAATTTCTTGGTCGTAAATTTTTATTTTGTGGTTCCACCCTATTGTTGTTATTATAGGATGGTAGATTATACGGGAAAACAGTATTATCTTGGGTCGCCTTATTGTTGTTAGTGTAGGTAGGTAAATTGTATTCAGAAAACAAACGATTTTGTTGAGGCACCCTATAATTTTTTATTAAATTATTTTGAGAACCTAATGTATTTTTATTTGTCCAACTAGGAATAGATTTTTGCCTAGAAGCACTAATATTTACACTATCCAACCGACGTTCTAAAGTATTCGGTTGCTGAAAAAAATCAAAGTTTTCCCTTATAATATTTACGTTACCTAAATTTAAATCGGAAACACTTTTAGTCTGCCGTTCCACCCTGTTATGAATAGTTTCCCCAATAGGTAAAGTATTATTTTTTTCTCCAAGTTGCATAGTTTTTAAATAATTATAATTATAAGAGTTATCAATGCTATTTTTTGCATGTTGTTTTATAATATTTTCACTGGTGTCCGGTGGCAATCTTGGCGAAAAGTCATCCCCAAAAGGTTCCGTCAAGGTTTGGGTAAAAGAAAATGGAAAGCCCCTACCTTGATTTTGTAGTACTTCACTTATTGGTGAATTGGGCGCCGTAGTTGGTGGCGACGGTATTCTAGCTGGTAAATCCAAATTTATGCGGCGGCGTGTTGCCCCAGTTTTTCTTTGGGCCCCCTGGATACTACTGGCATTTCCTGCAGCAGGCTGTTGTTGCTTCGCTGACTGACGGGTCACTCTTTTGTCGTCACTTTTTGGTGAGTGTTCCAACCCCATATTTCACTATTATTTTTTTTTCTTCAGCTACACGTTGAGGTGACACTGATGTGGCATAGCAGAACGGAGAGCAGGGGTTCGGAGCTGGTAGGTGTTTAAATAATAGTGTGTTTTCGGGGTTGTGACGGTTTATTTTCGGGGTGTATTAATTGTATACAAAAAGCTAGAAAATAGAAAGACTCTCTTACACTTTGAAAAGAATAGTACATGTAAATGGTTTGGTAAAACCATGCAACGTGGCGAAAAAAAGGTTTAGAAAGTTTATTCTATTTTAAAAGGTAATTTAACTATTTTCATTTATACATACCTAGCACCAGGCACACAAAATTAGATAAAATCATTAATTTGATTCGCCCTGAGGATACTGACTTATAGCACAAATCATAAGTTGCAACACCTGATCGAAAATGAACTGAAACGGTCACTGAAAAGTTCAAAAAAACGGTGCGCAAAAAAACACGCAAAAAGATAATAAACATTCGCGTACTTTAGAACGTCGATTTGGATACAATCCGGGCTCACTTATAGGCAACTCGTTAAACGTAAGCAATACCTCGTATTAGGCTGGAGTGAAAATAAATAATTACGGTTCAATCAAATATTAAGTAAAATTTAACACAATACTTTAAAACAAGTTCCCTCACAAAGAAAAAAAAAACACAGATGCATAAAATTGCTTATCAAAAATAAAACATTTATTATTTAGTCAAATTATACTAAACCATACACTACAAAAATACATTTATTAAAACAATTAAACAATCATTGTAAAAACACATACATAAACCTAAAATAGTAATTTAAAAATAACTTTATAAAATAAGAATTCAAGTCTGAAATAACCTTTTGTAATTAACCAAACATAAAAAAAAAACAAAATCAAAAAGAAATAACTTTAATAATTTCAGTCCACCCTGTATAATACAGAATTCGAAACTTAAAACGCTATGCTTTAAAATTAACAACACATGCAAGCTATTACTTTTTACGACCACTGATAAAGGGCTTCAAAAAGGGTAACTTTGTGTAGCGTTTCAATTTTTAAGTCTAAAGCAAAGTCATTTACATTTTATAAAAATATAAAAACGAAATTTTTCCATACAACATAACTTCAATTACCTTGGATATACAGACTTCAAATAAAAAAAAAACAATACAGATTTTCATCAAGAGGCCGTTCGTAAACATACATTTTTACTTAAATACATATAGCCGTTAGATCTTTAGTTATGCAACTAAATAAATATATCTTTTAATCAACACAACATACTGTATTTTAACAAAAACACTAAAATATATATATTACGAAAAGCACTCCCAAAAACTCTGCTTTTTAAAAAGAACATATTATTCGAACATTAATATACACACAGGCATAGAAATTACCACAGTAAAAACGCAACCTGCCTTAAAAGAATAGGCATAACTAAAAAACGTTTTAACCTATAGTAACCACCACAACCAATAACTACACTAATTATTCATTAAAATAAAACTTAATTCTTATCTTTCCATATAAATTTGACACACAAAAATTTAACTCTTTTGAATAAAAACAAATAAAATACTCGAGTAACGTTTTTCAAAATACAAAAACTTGCGTAGAAAAAACATACACTCTAGTATATCGAAACTGGGGTTCACAGATTAATTTTTTTTAAATAACTATTAAAATTTTTAAAATAGAGCGTCTATACGGTACCCAAGAAGAAAAAAAAAATATGTTTCAAAAATCTGTACCAATTTCATTGAATATGATTTAACTGTATAAAGTATACAAAATATACACAGTAAAAACAAATTATTCCTAATTCATAACAAAAAATTTAGTACAAAATTTTTCGCATGGGATCCTTATAGCTCCTAACGCTCAAAAAAAAATAAATTATTAAATATAATTTATTTTTATATTTAAGCAATTCATCTGAAAAAATAAGAAAGTAAGACAAAATAAACGAAGTAAAAATAGAAATATTAAGGAAAAAAAAAACACAAAAAGAGAAAAAAATACTCTTAAAAAAATATATATAAGAAATATATAAACTAAATTAAAAAAACACATAGTAAAAAAATTAAAAAAAAAATTAAAACTAAAAACAAACTAACTTAAGGGGTCTACCCTCTTTAGACGGGCAAAGATAAGGCTATTTTCACGAATTTTTTTGACCGGTATACGTCATAAATATGGACATAAAAAGTGTTAGGCCTAAAAAATACACTATTTGATTACACAAGAAATTTTTTTTTATATTTATTTTAATCAGTTTTTAAACATAAAAATGAGGGAGAAGACTGGTCCAAAAAAAAAGATGAGTGTGCGCTGTTGATGAAATATCTGGAATGGATGATCTGAAAAAAAAAAAAAATAGTTTTAGATTCAGTAAGTAAATGGCTATAGCGCATATCATACGATTTTTTTTTTTCAAAAATGACAAAATGGCAGCCATTTTTCGAAAAAGTACGAAAAATCACGTTTTTTCCGTCGTTCTTTGCCAAAAATAAATAGTTAAACTCAAAATTTCAAAAATCGTATGATATGCGCGATAGCTATAGTCATCAAGAACATGTGGTTATATTTTGGTAAGGTTCGGTTGAATAGTTTCGGAGATTTTATCAACAAGCCGTCCAAAAACGTCATTCCGAGAAAAACGCGTTTTTTCTGTAACGAAAAATCGTGAAAAAATTTTACTTACGTCTAATCAGCGATGCCTGCACCATACATTATGCCTTCATCTTCTTCATAGTGCACATTTTCATCCAAAATAGCCTGCCTTCGTTTCGTTCTGGCTTCCTTAGAGGCATCGGTGCTGCGGCGGTTTGCAACTCGTATGCGCGTTCTGTCACAGTCAGCAGCAAACTGTGCGGCGATCGGGCCGATTTTGACGCCCATTACTTCCAAGATTTTTAATACTGGATGAAATCCCTCGTTAAAAATACAAGCAGCTGTTTGACAAGCTATTTCAACAATTTTTTTTCCGCAAAAGATGTGTTTGGGAGCCATTGACCAGACACAGTTGTTGAAAGATTCGTTATTATTCTGCGTGTTGCCACCGAGGCATCTTTCAAGCAGTTCTTGTTTTGTCAAATCGTCGTAGATCGGTTTTAAAACTTCTTGAACATCTTGAGCAAGGGCAGGTGGATGTTTGAATTTATGAACGGAGTTATTTTTTACAGCTATCTTGTATTTACACCAGGATTCAGAACAGTATGAATGCTGTGGATTGCTGTCAGTTGAAATCTTATGATAAAATCCTGCCCAGATCTCTTTGCGCATTTCTTCCACGGAATCGGGATGTCTTTGAATCGCTAAACCATAGTTTCTTGATAGTTCTTTCATCAATTTTATCGTTAAATCCTGAGTTTTTACAGCAGGAATTTTTTTTACGACGATTCTTCTTTTTTTCACGACAACTGTTTTTGCTGCACTTTTTTTCACTGGGCTTTTTTTCTCGTCCTTCTTTGCAGCTTTCCTTGCCTGTGTAAGAATTTTTTTAGCCTCACTAGCGCGCTTGAAGACTCTTTTTGCGACGTGTAAGACGCACTCCAACTTTTTTACTATAAAATCTTCGCCATACGGTTGTGTATTGAGCAGCATTTTGAAAGTCTTCGTGTCACCATCTCCGATGTAAAAACCATAACGCACAGAAAATTTTTCTAAAGATTGCAAAAACATTTCACATACACCGTCAACTTCCATTTTTCCAGCACTACCAGAGTGATTAGCACTACAGTCTCTTTTGTGCGTTTCGTACCACGCTGCATATTCAATCGTTTTCTCAGTTCCTTTCTTTTTCTCGCATGCTTTGCAGTAACTTGATCTGATAGCGACGTTCGCGATTTTTTTACTGCGTTTATATATCAAAGAAATTATGCCAATAAGAGAAGAAAATCCTCTTTTTTGCCAGGAACCGTCTCCCGAAACGGTTAAAATATCTTCTGGTTCTCCGTGCTGAGCATTCAAGAGTTTCTCTTCTCTAACAGCCTTCAGCATCACTACATCATACACACTTTTCACCGCGATAGAGATCGAATCGATAATTTTATAATAAATAGAGGAGCTTATCCCAGTTCCAAGTTCCATAAGACCACAAAACTTATTAATACCACTCAATCCAACACCAATCAAACGCATAATATACACTAGACGACGATTAATTTCGTATCCAGTAGAAATCATGTGACACGAATTAATGTACCTTTCGCCACACTCACATGTAACACAAACTTTAAAACCGAGTCCTCGCTGTCCATACTTTGTAAAAGAAATATCTTTATCACAAGTTTTACACTTTAAATACTCTTGCAACGTAGAGAAAACCAGGAAAAACTGTATAATACTGTATCCCGACGTTTGATCCACGTGTACGTCGAAACTGGTATCTTCCGATTGTTGTAACTTCGACGCAGATGCACTAGCATAACTTGTATTTGCCTCGTGGTCATGTGGAAGCACTCCATGAAATTTCCGCTTTTTCGGCTTCGAACCTGGACGTCTCCACTTGGCAGTTTTATTTACACTTTTCTTGTCCATTTCGGTAATCACGAGCACAGATACTGACGGTTGAAAATTTCAAATACGACTAATATAGGGAGAAATTCTAATGGAACGGTATCCTTCGAGAATAACCTATCATAAATGAAAATTTTCAGTATGGATAGTATATTATAATATTGTACATTTGTCAGTATACCTGAAAAAGGTTGCAACTGCTAATGAATACAAAGGCAGGTAGGCCGTACCGCTCCGAGCGGTCCGCATATTAGCGTGCTCAGATAGCTACGTAAACGTCGTCCAAAAGTACAGTTAGACTGCTCGGATCTTTATAAATTTTCAGTATGATACTTTTAAATATGTATACTTTCAAAAAATACAAAAAAAAAAAATTCGATTTTTTCAAAATTCTAAAGAGGGTAGACCCCTTAAACTATAAATACACAAAAAAAAATTAAAGGGAAAAAAAATAAAATGTATTTGACAAAACTATGTTCTGCCCCCTTTGTCTGTTTCAAGGGGCGATTGAATAAGAACCCAGGGATCCTCCGGCTTTTGATTCTCTGGAGAGGGCGATTTGGGGCTGTCCTCGGATTTCTTTAGATTTTCCTGCTGCTCCCAAAGACCCCATCCGGTTATTGGTGCATGCACAAATCCTGGGACTCACCAACGATGTCTTTTTGGCTTAGGGGCCACATAATGATATTCATAACCAAGATCGTCATCGGACTCTTCCGATGATAGGTCGAAGTCCTCTTCAGGGCCCACTCTCGGACCAACGCCACTGGGAAATGTAGTTAAAGGAGTCGCCCAATCCTCCATTGGTAAACCAGACCAAACTTCCTTCGTAGTTACAGGAAGCTCGACACTGGCCTCCTGATTTTCCGTCTGGACTTCCTCCAACACGTCTGGACATCGGCATCCGGGTTGACAAGCAAAACATCTAATTTTACTGATTGCATCAAAGCTTCAAGAGTAATAGATTCCATATTTAAAAATTGTTTAAAAAAAAAAACAAAAACAAGCAAAAAAAACAGCAATTAACAAAACGAACGTATTAATTGTCTGAATAAAATCACACAATTATGACTTTTTTTTTAAAAAATCTTCTTTTTTATGTCAAAAAAAAACATCCCTTCTTTCAATAATTCAGTGCATTCGATTTTGAGCCAAAATAACATTGACCAATCAGCATCAATATTTCTACCAATGATTTGTAATCTCGCATGTTACTGGAAATACCACTCGTTTCATCCCTACTAAAATTGCAGAAGAGGGAGAAATCCTAAGCTTCTGGCGACTTCCAAGAGGGTGGATTTTACGACCCACATTTGCAGGTACCAACTTTAGTGTATTTTCATCTTTTCAAGTTACCACATAGTACAGTGTCTAGTGTCCGAATACAGGTTTGATTTCGATTGCTTATTTATATTCTTAGTTCCTTGCCTTTTAATTTCAATGTGTTAATTATCTTTCTAACAATAAAACAAATGTTTCACATATCAAATATTAAGTAAAATTTAACACAATACTTTAAAACAAGTTCCCTCACAAAGAAAAAAAAACACAGATGCATAAAATTGCTTATCAAAAATAAAACATTTATTATTTAGTCAAATTATACTAAACCATACACTACAAAAATACATTTATTAAAACAATTAAACAATCATTGTAAAAACACATACATAAACCTAAAATAGTAATTTAAAAATAACTTTATAAAATAAGAATTCAAGTCTGAAATAACCTTTTGTAATTAACCAAACATAAAAAAAAAACAAAATCAAAAAGAAATAACTTTAATAATTTCAGTCCACCCTGTATAATACAGAATTCGAAACTTAAAACGCTATGCTTTAAAATTAACAACACATGCAAGCTATTACTTTTTACGACCACTGATAAAGGGCTTCAAAAAGGGTAACTTTGTGTAGCGTTTTAATTTTTAAGTCTAAAGCAAAGTCATTTACATTTTATAAAAATATAAAAACGAAATTTTTCCATACAACATAACTTCAATTACCTTGGATATACAGACTTCAAATCAAAAAAAAACTCAATACAGAAATTTAGAAATAAATTTTTACACATATAAAATATATAAAATGTATTTCTGTAGGTTCGTAGATTTCATGGTCGTTAATGCAAGTTAAATTCGTAGTACTTTCCCATAATGCTATTTTTCAAATTAAAAAATTATATTACTACTTAACTTAATTTATTCTGAATTTTAATTTACAATCTTTTCACTGGAATTTACCAGATTTCCATTCATGAAATACTTTACTAAATCGTAAAAGGGTGAAAATGAAACTATAAAATTTTACTATTTTAATAGGATTATATATTTTTACTAGATAGTATTCATTCATAAAGTAGTAAGGTATAATCTTTGATTTATAATAATGGTCATTCTTTTATGACCCTTTAGTTACAATTGCTTTTGTTTATGGGGGTGCTTAAGTAATTTAAAATTTGGCACTTACATAATGTCGGGTTTTTCTGTTTCATTACTGGGCTGAGAACTTGTTTTATTGCTTCGTCAAAACTTGGTCTTTCACAATAAGAATATAATGTATTTATATTCGTCGATTATTGAATCACAACTTAAGGCCAGCTTACTTCAAAAAACGTAATTTTTTTCAATACATTTTATTTATAGTACAAAACATGTTGAGTAATCAATTTTTTTACATATGAAAGCACATATATGAAATTACTTGAAAATTTTATTTTTTTTTTCAAAATGGCGGTCCTGAAAATGGCTGCTGAAACTCATCTGATTCGTAGATGGATGACATCATTTCTTGGAAAAGAATTATCTGAAAGCAAAAAACAAAACGGTTTCATGTTCTGTATCGAATTGGCTATGGCCTCAAGCAGAATGAAACATTTTCAATGAAAAAAAAAACAAAATGGCGGACTTTTGATTTTTTTTACCCTTTTTTTCACTTTTAATTGTTTATAACTTTTTTAAATAATAATGAATATTTCTGTTTCTGCTTGAGGCCATAGCCAGGCATCTAAAGAGTAAAATGCCGTTTGGTTCATATCGATAAGTGCAATAGTTTTGAAATGAGAGTGTCATTCATGCGAAAAAACGTGGTTCGGAGAAAAATCAGTTCAAAGTTTTTATTCGTGAAAAATCGTAAAAAAAGTGAATTTTACTCACATATCCATTCCAGCTTCATACACAACTCCTTCCTGGTCTTCGTAAGCATCATTCTGAAGAATTCTTGCATTTCTTAAAGCAGTTCTGTGTTCCTTAGACGCTTCAGTAGCTTCTAGCTCAGCTCGATCAACACGTCTGTTGTTGGCCCTATCAGCAAAGTGCCTTGCTTTCGGGCCGATTCTGACACCCATAACTTCCATTACTTTTAATATGGGTAAAAGCCCTTCATTGAAAATGCAAGCAGCACTGAGAGCAGCAATTTCAAGCGTTTTTTTCTCAACAAACTTATGTTTAGGGGCTATGTTCCAAACACATGAGTTGTAACTTTCGTTATTGTTTTGCGTGTTAGCCCCTAAACATCTCTCGAGCAACTTTTCGTCGGTTAGTTCTTCATAAATTGGCTGTAAAAGATCTTGAATTTCCTGATCTAAAGCTGTAAAATGATTTTACGACAGGTTGTTTGCTTTTTTGAGCCTTCTTCTTTTTGGATACTTCTTCACCTCTTTCTAGTGCCTCTCTTTTTTTTGCGCTTCCAGAGCTTTCTTTATTTTTGCATGTTTTTTTTGGCTTCTTTACCACGTCTATATATACTCTTGTCTACGTGTAAAACACATGCTTTTTTCTTTATTTTGACAGCCTCGCCGTACGGTTCAGATTCTTCGAGTCTCTTGAAAGTTTTAGAGTCACCGTCGTCGATATAATATTCATACATAACACCGTACTGCTCCACAGACCTCCGAAACATCTCTTCCACTCCTTCAACTTCTATAAGACCGGCACTACCATTATGATCCCTTGTGCAATTGCCTGTTTCACAATGTTCGGTAAACCAAGCATCGAACTCTGGCGTATTTTCGGGGAATTTTTTTGAATAGTTATCGCATGCTTGGCAAATCTTCGATTTTACTATGACATCTATGACTTTGTTCGTGTACTTGCCGACCAAACTAACAATACCGAGTAAAGCTGTGAATCCTCTTTTTGGCTAGGAACCATCGCACATAGGAGTATTTGACGATTTTAGCTGGCCAAAATTATTTATGTCTTTTTATTGGCGGAAAACCTTACCATATGGCAAGAAATTGTAAAATATATGCATTTTGTACAAACCCAAGCCAATGGCGTTCAATATAGGGGAAAGATGGGTACTTTAAGGATTACATTTTTTTCATTCAATAGGAGTTGAGGAAATAAAAATTATATTATTTTTCAAACTTTATTATGGTAAATAACATATATATATTTTGATATTTAATTAGATTCTACTTCGTCATTGTCAGAATATTCTTCATTTTCACTGTTTTCAGTGTCGGAATCTTGGACTTCTCCAGGAAGCAGCATTTCCACAGCTTCTTTTGAAAAAGGCTTTGTAAGTTTGTGTTTCTTTTTCCCAAGGCTGGACAACAGAGGGTCGGATGTTAACAATAACCTATTGATGATATCTTGGTTACAATCTTTTCTAGAAAATTTTCTAGCATAGCTAAGTCTGTACTCCCGGAAATGTTTGTTTCTGGCTTCGGCAGCCTCTTCTGACAATTGTCCAATTGGCAAAAGCGCATTCTCTACTATATCAGGACCGTGTACTAAAACTTTATGCAGAGTTGGAGTCATTGGACACCAGGGGTATAGTTCAACATAAAGTTTTGCCGTATACTGTCTGAACTTTTCTACATCAATCTTGTGGCCACTGGAAATTACTTGTAGGATAATTTTTATTCTAGCAATCAAACTTACGTCAACTCCAGTGATAGCTGCAGATGTTTCCGGGTCGTTGAAGAATCTCCTGCTTGTGTTGCCGTTATTGGTGTTCCCAAATCCAGCCTTAGGTATGTCGACAAGAATGCCCATTTCGCTCTTGAATTCATCTTGAATTTTCTTCTTTCTATCTGAGATGAGTCTCTTCTCATCTTCATTTAGCTTTTTCTGCCATTTTTTCAAAGGCAATTTATATGATAGGTGAAGGAGACTTTCAAAACACCGTATTCTAGCATGCAGAATTGACAGTCCAAATTTGTAGGTGCTTTGCTTGTCAACACATTCTCTGTCCAAATCATTAAATTGCTTCGATGTTGCTCCACAAATATAACATCGCATTGTCGATGTAGTGGTGGTTGCTGCGTTGCAGACTTTTCCATCCACCATGGTTAACATCATTACATGTTCTACTGCTATATCTTGAAGTTTAGTTGGTTTTAGATCTGCAATTTTGTTTTCCATGTAAGCAATTTCTTCAGCTATTACATCAGCAGTTTCTTTTATAAACCTAATTCGAATTGGCCTGCAAAACCTTGGAGATGATGGTGTAGAGTTTTGCCAGATAACCTTTTTATTTACTCCACAAGTTAGCTGTAGTGGAACCATTGAGCATTGAAATATACTGGCATCAGAATGAGTGTCATCCTCAAACTTTTGATTAAACTGTGTCTGCTGGGAGCCATCACAACCCCATTTCGTATATAGTTTCATATTTTTACGCTCACTTTCCGTTAAAGTCTTGATAACTTCTTCTAAAAACAATAGCAATCTTTCGGCAGTATGGTTTAACAGACTTTGTAAGTCTACTTCAGCTAAACTTTCTGTGACTGTGAACGAATCAGAATCAGGATAGCATGTTTTTTTTTCTTTAGCCAAAATACTGTAGCAGGGCCATTTCTTCTTATCGCTTGTACGAACGATTTCATATTGAGATTTTGTTAGACCTGCGTCAGCAAATATTGAAAGAGCCTGTAACGGTGTCAATGATTTTTTTGTAGGTTCAAGGCTGCTGCGGTAGGCTTTTTTATACTTTCCCGCTCTTTTAGGAGATGATTGAAGATCTTTCAGGACGGTTGCAGCACTTCTTTTGCCACTTGTTGTTAAACAAGTTTCAGCTGCAAAAACAATAGCTTCTGGTTCCACATCTTTCCTGAGCTGTTCTGTTTTTCTCCTCTTTGATCGTTCACTTGAATCGACAAAACTTTTTCTTGGTCGTCCTGCTGATGATGGAGTGGATAGGGTGGCCGGTATCGGTATTTGGAAACTCCCTTGCAGCCAAGTGCCGTGCTTCTTAATAAATTTTTCATGAGTTCTTGATGAAGCACGCCTCGTCTGAACGAGGTCCAACCCGAAAGTGCTTGCACTTCTGTTTTTTCTACGGAATCGTGCTCTCCAAGGTCTAAGGAGTAAGAAAAAGTTTGTTTGGAAATCATCCATCGACCAGTTTTTGTTTGCGCGCCAAAATTCGAAAATTTACAAATTAAGTCAAAAACGTATTTTCTTCAAAAATGAAAATTCACAAATGAGGTCAAAAACGATTTTTATTCACATAAACAACAACAAAGAAACATTAAACTAAGGATTCTCATACATTTACGGAAATAGTTCACTGGTGAACTCATATATCGCAACACGAATTTTGATTAAATAAATTATAGATGATAACTATTATATTCAATTACAGCTCTCAGTAATCTGTTATTATAATCTGCGTGGTTTTCAGAAACTTGGTATTTGTTCCACGTTGTCTTGAAATCAGAATGAACGGTTTCCATGGCCTGTTCACTGTAGAATCCCAACCCTCTCTTATGACCTTCACAAAAATCCTCGATGTGATAAAATACTGCGTGTACCTTTGGTGTGATGGATATTCCTAGGCTCAAATAGCTTGTCATGAATCGAGTGATAGATTCTTTGTAAGAATCATTCAATTCTATTCCAAAACAATTCTTAACGACAAGATCAAAATCCTTGAGTGTTTGTACATATTTCAGGCAACCAATGGAGCAAAACGACCGGAGGATATCTACTTTCTTCAATAATTTTCTGCAAGAATTACCGTTGAAACCGAGACCCCGTTGGGTAAATTCTCGTTGTACATTGCATAGATTGATCCATTTTGTTGTTTCATTTGCAAATTCATTTTGCAAGTGACTGACTATTTTATTTACTACACCAAGCATTAAGTGTAGTTCCGGAGGAGGAATAATGTCAATAATCTTTTTATTCTCATCAGCAGAAAAAACTGGAGGATTTATACAATTTTTAAAATTTTTCATTATTGACCCAGCGTTTCTCCAAGCTTCAAAATGCGAGGTTAAGTTCCCTACAGTTCTTCGAGGCCCAACGTTTTTCAAATTTGTGCTCTCACACAAACACCACGTACAAGGGTACGTCGCTGAATGAGACATAATCCCTGCCAAAATATTGGCCAATTTGAGATCGGTCGCTATGGTGCAGGAGAAATCCTCAATTTTCAACATCTTCCATATTTCCGACACGTTTTCATAATTCTCTTGAGTCGATTTTACAATCGCAAGAATGAAGGTCTTTTTAACGCCTGTATCTTTAAAGCTCTGAGCAAAAACACCATCAGCATACTTTTGACGTTTCTTTTCTTGTTGACAACTTTCAATTGAAAAATCTTGGACAGAGAGGCACACCTTCAAAAAACCACCACCGCCGTCAATTCCAAATTTCAAGTGCTGATTTCTGATATCCCGCTTATTCTCGATGTAAAAAATGAAATCTTCAAGGTTGTGGCAGTAAACGATGGGACATTGGCTTGATGTGCTTTTTCCAGCCTTGGCTGTTATAACATCTATTGACTGGGTACAAAAGAAACTTCTCACTTCTTCATTTTTCTGTTCCAGGCTTTTTTTCAACCCTGACTCAACTATCGCTCGCTTTTTGGTACCAACTCTCAAAGCGGTGGCTATACCAAGAGTAGTCTTTGTACTTAGATTGAATTTTGTTTTGATCTTTACCAGATCGTCTGTAGACAAATTTGGATTCTCATCTCTTTTCTCAGGATTGATCTCTATTTTCATGGGGTTCCCTCCGCGTGCTCGAGTAAGGGAGACCAGCAAATCTTTTTTCCGTTGCTTGTCATCAATATCGTGATTTTGGACGGCAATTTTATTAATCAAGGTTGACGCTACTTGTTCTATTGATTTCCCTCCCATTTGGTCTATGTAGCTGTATACATTATCTACATGTGCAGTTCTAGTGCAATTATGGGTCGTTCCTCGTTTAGGCACTATGAAACATTTTGAGCAACGTTTGGTAAACTTCTTATCGGACGATTTTTTTCTATTCAAAATCTGGCACAAATAGCAGTGACAGGGGTTCCGAGTCCTAGATCTCGTACTTAAAATTACACTCAGGAACTTGGAATAATCAGGTAGCTCAAGAGTTTTTATTGGAACATTTCCTGCATCCGTGTCTGATATTTGTCGGTAGACGTTCCGTTTACATCCAGCACAAAGAACAGTGGGCAATCTTTCGTCACACAAGATATCATCAACACTATTTGCGAGTAATTTTTGTAAATTCGATTGAAGCGAGCGTTCTATTTTAAACATCACATTATTCTTTTTTAAGCACAACAAACAAATTTTTCTGCGATTCTCTTCATGTGAAAGTGCGTGGTCAACTTTTGGCGGATTATAAATTTTCGACATAATGAAAAACTGAATTGAAGTTTCCTCATTTACCTTTAACCTGATTACTGCCAAATGAGAACTGATAAACAAGACTTGCGTCTCGGGATCTTAGTCGGGGAGCCGGAATCGGGTGGCGCCGGCAGCCGTCGGCAACTCTCGGTAAGCTCTGCGCCTACCAAAATTTTTGAATTTTGGCGCGCAAATGAAAACTGGTCGATGGATGATTTCCAAACAAACTTTATCGTATTCCTTAGACATCAGAGAACACGATTCCGTAGAAAAAACAGAAGTGCAATCACTTTCGGGTTGGACCTCGTTCAGACGAGGCGTGGAAGACGACCACATATTTCTAAGAGCAGCTTTCAACCTCGACATTTGACGCTTGTATACTTGTTTCAGTTCTTCGGTGTATTGATTTCTTGATAACAAATGTTGATCGGCTAAGTCCATTTTTTCGTCGAAATTCGGAGCCTGCTGCTGCCGAATACTGTTGTAGAAGTCCAAACGAGAGATTGTTTGCATTCCTGATGACCCAGCTAGAAAAAAGAAATTTAGTTGAAAAATCCACCTTTGGACCTTGATGTATTTAGAACTTGATTGGAATTTAGGTGGCAGTAATGGGCAGGTGAAATTAAGATTTTTAAATAGCTAGTGGTATAAGCTCACAGAAAAACTCAAAAAAATAACTGGGTCTCAATAGGCACTGTAACTTTTTCACTTTTAAAGTCAAAATTTAGTTTAAAATTCGTTAAAAAAATGCTAAGTTTCATGGGACATAACTTCTGTGGTGATTAATATTTCAAAACGGTAGTAAGAGTAAATAATGTACATACCTGTCATAGATTCATCCATGGTATAACATTATAAAACTTCTGTTGTAAACAATTGTACACAGCTTCAAAGAACACCACTAAAATCGTTCGTATAATTTAAACTGTCTTAAATTTAAATATATTATTTCAAGATGAAGGCCTATTAAATTTCAAACCCAGACAGAGTCTAAAATTTCAGCACTTAACTTGTCAAATATGGTCATAAAAAAAATGATAAATTGTTTCAACACATGGTTACCATTTTAGTTCTCACCAAATAACAAACATCTGGTCAACATCCCTTTTCAATAATGGTACTAAACTAATCTTATAAAAACACATTTGAATACATTTCTAAGAAAAATACTCAAAAAAAAACATAAATCCTAATTAATATCTTAACTGTCTACTTTCAAATAATAGAAACTTGATTACTTAAGGGGTCTACCCTCTTTAGACGGGCAAAGATAAGGCTATTTTCACGAATTTTTTTGACCGGTATACGTCATAAATATGGACATAAAAAGTGTTAGGCCTAAAAAATACACTATTTGATTACACAAGAAAATTTTTTTTATATTTATTTTAATCAGTTTTTATACATAAAAATGAGGGAGAAGACTGGTCCAAAAAAAAAGATGAGTGTGCGCTGTTGATGAAATATCTGGAATGGATGATCTGAAAAAAAAAAAATAGTTTTAGATTCAGTAAGTAAATGGCTATAGCGCATATCATACGATTTTTTTTTTTTCAAAAATGACAAAATGGCAGCCATTTTTCGAAAAAGTACGAAAAATCACGTTTTTTCCGTCGTTCTTTGCCAAAAATAAATAGTTAAACTCAAAATTTCAAAAATCGTATGATATGCGCGATAGCTATAGTCATCAAGAACATGTGGTTAAATTTTGGTAAGGTTCGGTTGAATAGTTTCGGAGATTTTATCAACAAGCCGTCCAAAAACGTCATTCCGAGAAAAACGCGTTTAAAGTTTTCTGTAACGAAAAATCGTGAAAAAATTTTACTTACGTCTAATCAGCGATGCCTGCACCATACATTATGCCTTCATCTTCTTCATAGTGCACATTTTCATCCAAAATAGCCTGCCTTCGTTTCGTTCTGGCTTCCTTAGAGGCATCGGTGCTGCGGCGGTTTGCAACTCGTATGCGCGTTCTGTCACAGTCAGCAGCAAACTGTGCGGCGATCGGGCCGATTTTGACGCCCATTACTTCCAAGATTTTTAATACTGGATGAAATCCCTCGTTAAAAATACAAGCAGCTGTTTGACAAGCTATTTCAACAATTTTTTTTCCGCAAAAGATGTGTTTGGGAGCCATTGACCAGACACAGTTGTTGAAAGATTCGTTATTATTCTGCGTGTTGCCACCGAGGCATCTTTCAAGCAATTCTTGTTTTGTCAAATCGTCGTAGATCGGTTTTAAAACTTCTTGAACATCTTGAGCAAGGGCAGGTGGATGTTTGAATTTATGAACGGAGTTATTTTTTACAGCTATCTTGTATTTACACCAGGATTCAGAACAGTATGAATGCTGTGGATTGCTGTCAGTTGAAATCTTATGATAAAATCCTGCCCAGATCTCTTTGCGCATTTCTTCCACGGAATCGGGATGTCTTTGAATCGCTAACCAAAGTTTCTTGATAGTTCTTTCATCAATTTTATCGTTAAATCCTGAGTTTTTACAGCAGGAATTTTTTTTACGACGATTCTTCTTTTTTTCACGACAACTGTTTTTGCTGCACTTTTTTTCACTGGGCTTTTTTTCTCGTCCTTCTTTGCAGCTTTCCTTGCCTGTGTAAGAATTTTTTTAGCCTCACTAGCGCGCTTGAAGACTCTTTTTGCGACGTGTAAGACGCACTCCAACTTTTTTACTATAAAATCTTCGCCATACGGTTGTGTATTGAGCAGCATTTTGAAAGTCTTCGTGTCACCATCTCCGATGTAAAAACCATAACGCACAGAAAATTTTTCTAAAGATTGCAAAAACATTTCACATACACCGTCAACTTCCATTTTTCCAGCACTACCAGAGTGATTAGCACTACAGTCTCTTTTGTGCGTTTCGTACCACGCTGCATATTCAATCGTTTTCTCAGTTCCTTTCTTTTTCTCGCATGCTTTGCAGTAACTTGATCTGATAGCGACGTTCGCGATTTTTTTACTGCGTTTATATATCAAAGAAATTATGCCAATAAGAGAAGAAAATCCTCTTTTTTGCCAGGAACCGTCTCCCGAAACGGTTAAAATATCTTCTGGTTCTCCGTGCTGAGCATTCAAGAGTTTCTCTTCTCTAACAGCCTTCAGCATCACTACATCATACACACTTTTCACCGCGATAGAGATCGAATCGATAATTTTATAATAAATAGAGGAGCTTATCCCAGTTCCAAGTTCCATAAGACCACAAAACTTATTAATACCACTCAATCCAACACCAATCAAACGCATAATATACACTAGACGACGATTAATTTCGTATCCAGTAGAAATCATGTAACACGAATTAATGTACCTTTCGCCACACTCACATGTAACACAAACTTTAAAACCGAGTCCTCGCTGTCCATACTTTGTAAAAGAAATATCTTTATCACAAGTTTTACACTTTAAATACTCTTGCAACGTAGAGAAAACCAGGAAAAACTGTATAATACTGTATCCCGACGTTTGATCCACGTGTACGTCGAAACTGGTATCTTCCGATTGTTGTAACTTCGACGCAGATGCACTAGCATAACTTGTATTTGCCTCGTGGTCATGTGGAAGCACTCCATGAAATTTCCGCTTTTTCGGCTTCGAACCTGGACGTCTCCACTTGGCAGTTTGATTTACACTTTTCTTGTCCATTTCGGTAATCACGAGCACAGATACTGACGGTTGAAAATTTCAAATACGACTAATATAGGGAGAAATTCTAATGGAACGGTATCCTTCGAGAATAACCTATCATAAATGAAAATTTTCAGTATGGATAGTATATTATAATATTGTACATTTGTCAGTATACCTGAAAAAGGTTGCAACTGCTAATGAATACAAAGGCAGGTAGGCCGTACCGCTCCGAGCGGTCCGCATATTAGCGTGCTCAGATAGCTACGTAAACGTCGTCCAAAAGTACAGTTAGACTGCTCGGATCTTTATAAATTTTCAGTATGATACTTTTAAATATGTATACTTTCAAAAAATACAAAAAAAAAAATCGATTTTTTCAAAATTCTAAAGAGGGTAGACCCCTTAAGTAGAGAAAAAACATGTTGCTCTATTTCTGGAAATCCATTCATACCATAAACAATCTTATTTACGGCCTGTCTACTAAAACATTTTACAACCTTTAAAAAAAATATATTTTTATGGATTCCCATAAATTAGCATAATATATTACTTAAACATGTGGGACAATTAATTATAACTTGTCCACTTAAAACAGCACTTACTCTTAAAACTATAATTTAGTATTTCCACATGAAATATAAATTACATATCAAATTACGTATATTACAATTTAACTCAACGTATCTTAAACACGTAAAACATTACAAATCTATTTTATTATTACTCATTTATTTATTTATTTATTTATTTAATAATTTATTTATTCATTTATTATCATTCCCATCATACGACTTCGCTATCAAAACAAACTATATTTGATACTTAAATATATTTAAACAAAAGTTAACTTAGGCTCATTCTAAATTTATGAATACTAAATACTAGTTAACACGTTCGTTGCCAAATGACTTATAAAATATATAAGTTAAAGGAAACTAATTTCGTCAGCATCAACGTGTTAAAATAAAATTATAATAATAAAAAACTTCAACTGAAAAATCTTTAATCATTCAAAATTTAATAATTAGCTCGTGAATCTTTTCTTAAAAAAAAAATTTAACATTTACTGAATTAAACTTTAATAAAACACAAGACATAACATGTCCCTATCCTAACTAAGAAAAAATCTTATAAATTTATGAATTTTTCAAAATCATATAATGGAAACGAATAATAATAAATAAAATAACATGACCTTTAAAAAAAACTTTTATTTAAAAGAAAAAATTATCAAAAATTGTTTTATATGTATTAACTCTTATACTAAAATCTTAATATAAAAAAATATATAGAGGAAAAAAACATAAAATTATAGCCAACAATCTTGGGGGGAAATTGGTGGTATCAATGTTATCGGGGGCGGCGATAACATCGGTGACGGAACTGGTGAAACTGGTGTTGGTGAAGGTGCCGGTAAAACTGGTGGAGTTGGTGAATGTGCCGGTGAAGTTGGTGGATCCCGATACGCCAATCTCAATGCTTCTCGCGGTTCCACTAACGGGCACCCATGGAATATTGAAGTACGGCGACGTTTCCGCCTCCCGTTAGTGATCTCGTAGCTAAGGTCCAAAGAATCGTCCGAATCAGACGAATCCAAATAATCCGATTCCGGAATCCCATTTTCGATATAAATAGGATACCGTACTCCCTGGACCTCTTCCTCTGGACGATCTGGGGTATCAAGAACCTCGGGGTGTTGAAAACCTGGTACCATTCCTCCATCACTATTTGAAATTTCTGGCCCCAAAATTCTAAGTTCCGCTTCAATTAGATGAATAAGGATGGTATATCGCTCAGCTTCCTTCTTCCCTGCTATCGTCAAAACTTTCTCACATCTTGCTCTTTGAACCATATCTCCAGCCTGGCTTTGTCGCGCATTTGCGAAATTGTCCACATAAGACTCATTATGAAAATCATTTTTAACAAAAATTAGAAAATGGCAAAATTTGAGAAAAAAAAATAATGATCTCAGGATACAAAACTTTTGTATTTATGCAAAAAAAAAAACATTTGGCATTTCCATTTCCATTACACACCCCTACTACTAAATTTCCATGAATTTGGTTGGTTAGGTACTTAACAAAGGATTAACACCCCATAAATTTGGTTGGTCAAGTTAACGCCCATTTTCGACACAGGGTAGGTTCATACAACCAACATTTTGTCAGTTCCAAAAAAAATCCTCGCTCAGCCAGTTCATCGATATACTAACCAGTATACCACCAACAGTGTGTGTTTATTCTTGACAATAAAGTAAGTGTACCATTTTACTTAATTCATTTTGATGACTTTAATTCGTGCATTGTTTTATATGTATTAACTCTTATACTAAAATCCTAATATAAAAAAATATATAGAGGAAAAAAACATAAAATTATAGCCAACAATCTTGGGGGGAAATTGGTGGTAACAATGTTATCGGGGGCGGCGATAACATCGGTGACGGAACTGGTAAAACTGGTGTTGGTGAAGGTGCCGGTAAAACTGGTGGAGTTGGTAAATGTGCCTGTGAAGTTGGTGGATCCCGATACGCCAATCTCAATGCTTCTCGCGGTTCCACTAACGGGCACCCATGGAATATTGAAGTACGGCGACGTTTCCGCCTCCCGTTAGTGATCTCGTAGCTAAGGTCCAAAGAATCGTCCGAATCAGACGAATCCAAATAATCCGATTCCGGAATCCCATTTTCGATATAAATAGGATACCGTACTCCCTGGACCTCTTCCTCTGGACGATCTGGGGTATCAAGAACCTCGGGGTGTTGAAAACCTGGTACCATTCCTCCATCACTATTTGAAATTTCTGGCCCCAAAATTCTAAGTTCCGCTTCAATTAGATGAATAAGGATGGTATATCGCTCAGCTTCCTTCTTCCCTGCTATCGTCAAAACTTTCTCACATCTTGCTCTTTGAACCATATCTCCAGCCTGGCTTTGTCGCGCATTTGCGAAATTGTCCACATAAGACTCATTATGAAAATCATTTTTAACAAAAATTAAAAAATGGCAAAATTTGAGAAAAAAAAAATAATGATCTCAGGATACAAAACTTTTGTATTTATGCAAAAAAAAAACATTTGGCATTTCCATTTCCATTACACACCCCTACTACTAAATTTCCATGAATTTGGTTGGTTAGGTACTTAACAAAGGATTAACACCCCATAAATTTGGTTGGTCAAGTTAACGCCCATTTTCGACACAGGGTAGGTTCATACAACCAACATTTTGTCAGTTCCAAAAAAAATCCTCGCTCAGCCAGTTCATCGATATACTAACCAGTATACCACCAACAGTGTGTGTTTATTCTTGACAATAAAGTAAGTGTACCATTTTACTTAATTCATTTTGATGACTTTAATTCGTGCATTGTTTTATATGTATTAACTCTTATACTAAAATCCTAATATAAAAAAATATATAGAGGAAAAAAACATAAAATTATAGCCAACAATCTTGGGGGGAAATTGGTGGTAACAATGTTATCGGGGGCGGCGATAACATCGGTGACGGAACTGGTGAAACTGGTGTTGGTGAAGGTGCCGGTAAAACTGGTGGAGTTGGTAAATGTGCCTGTGAAGTTGGTGGATCCCGATACGCCAATCTCAATGCTTCTCGCGGTTCCACTAACGGGCACCCATGGAATATTGAAGTACGGCGACGTTTCCGCCTCCCGTTAGTGATCTCGTAGCTAAGGTCCAAAGAATCGTCCGAATCAGACGAATCCAAATAATCCGATTCCGGAATCCCATTTTCGATATAAATAGGATACCGTACTCCCTGGACCTCTTCCTCTGGACGATCTGGGGTATCAAGAACCTCGGGGTGTTGAAAACCTGGTACCATTCCTCCATCACTATTTGAAATTTCTGGCCCCAAAATTCTAAGTTCCGCTTCAATTAGATGAATAAGGATGGTATATCGCTCAGCTTCCTTCTTCCCTGCTATCGTCAAAACTTTCTCACATCTTGCTCTTTGAACCATATCTCCAGCCTGGCTTTGTCGCGCATTTGCGAAATTGTCCACATAAGACTCATTATGAAAATCATTTTTAACAAAAATTAAAAAATGGCAAAATTTGAGAAAAAAAAATAATGATCTCAGGATACAAAACTTTTGTATTTATGCAAAAAAAAAACATTTGGCATTTCCATTTCCATTACACACCCCTACTACTAAATTTCCATGAATTTGGTTGGTTAGGTACTTAACAAAGGATTAACACCCCATAAATTTGGTTGGTCAAGTTAACGCCCATTTTCGACACAGGGTAGGTTCATACAACCAACATTTTGTCAGTTCCAAAAAAAATCCTCGCTCAGCCAGTTCATCGATATACTAACCAGTATACCACCAACAGTGTGTGTTTATTCTTGACAATAAAGTAAGTGTACCATTTTACTTAATTCATTTTGATGACTTTAATTCGTGCATTGTTTTATATGTATTAACTCTTATACTAAAATCCTAATATAAAAAAATATATAGAGGAAAAAAACATAAAATTATAGCCAACAATCTTGGGGGGAAATTGGTGGTAACAATGTTATCGGGGGCGGCGATAACATCGGTGACGGAACTGGTGAAACTGGTGTTGGTGAAGGTGCCGGTAAAACTGGTGGAGTTGGTAAATGTGCCTGTGAAGTTGGTGGATCCCGATACGCCAATCTCAATGCTTCTCGCGGTTCCACTAACGGGCACCCATGGAATATTGAAGTACGGCGACGTTTCCGCCTCCCGTTAGTGATCTCGTAGCTAAGGTCCAAAGAATCGTCCGAATCAGACGAATCCAAATAATCCGATTCCGGAATCCCATTTTCGATATAAATAGGATACCGTACTCCCTGGACCTCTTCCTCTGGACGATCTGGGGTATCAAGAACCTCGGGGTGTTGAAAACCTGGTACCATTCCTCCATCACTATTTGAAATTTCTGGCCCCAAAATTTTAAGTTCCGCTTCAATTAGATGAATAAGGATGGTATATCGCTCAGCTTCCTTCTTCCCTGCTATCGTCAAAACTTTCTCACATCTTGCTCTTTGAACCATATCTCCAGCCTGGCTTTGTCGCGCATTTGCGAAATTGTCCACATAAGACTCATTATAAAAATCATTTTTAACAAAAATTAGAAAATGGCAAAATTTGAGAAAAAAAAATAATGATCTCAGGATACAAAACTTTTGTATTTATGCAAAAAAAAAAAACATTTGGCATTTCCATTTCCATTACACACCCCTACTACTAAATTTCCATGAATTTGGTTGGTTAGGTACTTAACAAAGGATTAACACCCCATAAATTTGGTTGGTCAAGTTAACGCCCATTTTCGACACAGGGTAGGTTCATACAACCAACATTTTGTCAGTTCCAAAAAAAATCCTCGCTCAGCCAGTTCATCGATATACTAACCAGTATACCACCAACAGTGTGTGTTTATTTTTGACAATAAAGTAAGTGTACCATTTTACTTAATTCATTTTGATGACTTTAATTCGTGCATTGGTTTCTTAAATTAATATTACTTAAATCCACAACAATTTGACAATTTTATTTATTCGTTTTTTTTTTCTTTTAAAATCTTAAAACCTTTCACATACTTAATTTTACAACTACCTAAACCTTTCTTTAAATATAATATAAAATTTTAACCCGATATAACCTTTATACTGTATTTCATAAAGGAAAAATAAAAAACAAACCAAACGAAAAAATTATTAAACTTTAAATTAACTATAATAATTGTACCTCATATGTGAAATTAATTAAATACTTGGGGGAGAGAAAAAAAATCTCTGTTTTTGTGAAAAATTTGTACTCCATTATAATTGTTATTCATCTGTTAGTAACTTTACCCATTCTGCGCAAAACCTTTACTACAATACCTTTAAAAAAAAAAAAACCTTTAAAATTGTGCAAAAAAACCTAACAATATTATTTTTGTATTTTATATGTTGTCCCCCAAAAAAAAAATGTTTTCTGCTTAATTTATCAATAAATGCCCACTTAAAGGCCATAATTACTAACTTTCCTCATAATTATTAGTTAGTAAATCTAAACAAAAAAAAAAATATAAACCCGACAATGTATATTTAAAAAAAAAACTACATTACATATATTATTGAAATTAAAATTATACTATTTATAAGAAAATATAATCTTTACTCTTTACTATGTTTCCTTTCAGGCCGCGTACGTTATAACATTTACAATACACAATTTTTACATTGGCTTGTAATATGTCGCGACGATGTATTTTGCTTCTCTTAAACGAATTACTGCAAAGAAATTCAATTTACCAACGAACTAAAAATGAAATTTAATACCCTACATCCGCGAATTTAATCCGCCCCGCGAGCGCGACCAGACCTACGGGTTATCGTACGAACAACGAGAAAAAAAAATGGTAACTTATCGTACTTATACAGTAGCGTAACTATAAAATAACTAAAAAATAAATTCTATGTCTTATTTTAGCATATAATAACCTGTGCCTACAGGTCCACTTAAATTTATATATATAGTATCTTTTTTATCTGATTTTTACTTTAATATTACTATTTAAAACTACTTATAACTTCTAACTCTACACAGGAGTTATTCAACGCATGACAACAACAAAAAAAAATTTGCTTACGGCGCATTTTATGTGTTTTCAAACAAAACACAAAAATATCAAATTTGTAAAATTGTTACAAAAAAAAAAAAACATCAAATCCAAAATCAAATACAATTTTACGTCTTTTAAAGAAAAAACAACAAAAAAAATATGATTTTACATATTATTGTTGCAATTTTGGTGAACGCGCTACAACTGTGGATAAATTGAGCTAAAATAAATTTTTACTTTCCTTTTTTTTTACAAATTTGGTGACTGCACCAAAACTATTACCGTAGAAAACTACAATTCTACTTTTCCGATTTACAATTTTTGGTGACTGCGCTAAAAAAAACTTTAAATAACTCCTGTCCTTAATCTAATTTAGATTCCTTTCACTAATTCACTAAATTCACTAAAAAAAATTAAATTTAACTCTTAATCAATAAACAATTATTCGTTTCAGTAAAAAAAATATCATAAACATAACTCCAAAATGGAATTACTTTATTCACTTCTTATTAAACTATCGAACTAAACTCTCAGTACAAAATAAAATTGACAACTTCAACTACACCAAAACATATATTCACATTTATTTCAATAGAACTCTAATAACTCTAGAGCTAAGCTTAAAAAAAAAACAAAAAAAAAACTTTACTCAACTTTTGAATATCAATAACAAAAATCAACACGATAACTTACGAACTTACGAACTACTACTACTACTACTATCTTCCAAAAAAAAAAATCTTCAAACCATTCCTTAAAAATGTGTTCTAGTAATAAAATGAAACATTAAAAAGTGAAAACTATCTATACGATATAAACACAAAATTGAAGGTTCCTCAAAAAAAATATTTTTTTTGTATATCTATCTGTCAATCAATCCGATCGTCTAATTATTAAAACTAGTTTTATCAGAAAAAAAATTTAAAATAGGTCATTAAATCAACTTTAAATTTAAATAACTTATATGTTATTAAGGAGTAAAAACTCTAACCCTGGATATAGTCCCTCCGACCGACTAAACAAACATTAGAGTGCTCCTTTTATACACACAAGACAAAACTTTACTTAATACGACTTTGATTACTAAAGAAGTTGGTAACTCGAAATATAGATATATAAATTTTATGACTATTATTTGACTTGTTTTACGTAAAGATAAGATATTTACCATTTATCAAAACGTAAAGTTTTCTTTAAATTAGTTAAAAAACATTTTTGAGAGAAAAAGGAATAAAAATATACAATGAATAGCTGATTCAAATTCAAATATAATATGGTTGACATCGGGGCATGGCGCTACGTTTCGCAAAGAAATAGCTGTCATATTTGACATTTCACTTTTGCAATTAAAGTTGTAATTTTCGGTAATTGCCACCAAATCGTGAATAACACCAGCCCTGCAACAAAACAGGCTTATTTCTTTATCGGTTTCATTCTTTTAATATTTGTTTATAGTTATTTTTTATATTCTACACCACCAAATTAATATGGGCTGGCACAAAACGGTTATTCCACGACAAAAAAAAAATTATTAAGCGAAGCTTAATTTAAAATTAACGCATTTTTTCATAACAGTACACAAAATAATTATTATTTTTCCTTAACTATATTACCTATTTCTAACATATGACACTTTTATTAAGTTTTAATATAATCATATTAAATTCTTTGTTGACTAACTCATGGTTCATCATTCACTGGACCACGTGATCTTAATTCATAATTATGTACATTTCGTTGGACAGCTTGATTAATTTCGATATTAGGTTTAATTTGATCATCTTGGTTAGCGATAATATTTCGATTGACTTCAATATTCTGATTAATCGAAATATTAGCCTGATTATTTTCATTATCTTGATAATTTTTCAAATTTAATGGAATATTAATTCCAAAATTAACATTTTCTAAATTACTTTCTTCATCTTCTTCTTGGATATCTTCCAATTCTGGTTTTCCTTCTTTATTTTCTTCTTCTTCAACCAACTCATCCAAATTTTCTATAATTTTATTATCCCCTTTATAAATTTTCAAACGATTTACATGCATTCCCATTTACTGGTTTTATTTTATAATTAACATCGCCTATCTTTTCCAAAATTCTATACGGTCCTTTAAACTTGGGGTAAAATTTTCTTGCTATTTTATTCCGTTTTACAGCTGGTATATTTAGGTAAACCTTATCTCCCAACTTAAAATTTCTAGTCTTACTACCTTTGTTAGCGTATTTATGCTGAATATCAATATTACGTTGTAAACTTTTGTTAACTTTATTATGCGCTAATTTCATTCTTAATAGCATTTCTTCGCAATAATTATCATCCAAATCATATCTCTACCATACATCAAGAAGAATGGTGTTAAAAAAATAAACATTAGAAGCATTATTTTTTCGTTCTTAGTTCTTGATAATGGTTACGGACTATAAATATGGATTGTTCTAATTAATTCCAATTTTGCATATTGATAGTATACCTGATGGACGGTAATGTAAAATCGGTTGATAAGAAAATATCAAAAAATCGCGTCTATAAAGTCAAATTGAGAAGATACAAAGCTAATGCGAGTTAAAGAAATCGTATGCATGGGTTAAATGCTGCTCTTGATACTTTAAGAAGGTAAGACAACAATTTTTTTGTCAAATGCGGAAGATCGCTTGATTCTCAAGATCAAGAGGAAGTTCCGGGAAAACAGAATGCCATACACGGCCATCAGCTTCTACCTTGCCAACAGATGAGAGTAATGCGGCAGTAGCACTAGGTAGTTGTCTGATTGTCGAAACTACTTGTCGTGTTTCTTCTGCAAGTACAATGTCTTGTCCAACTGTGAAGGTCTTGGACTCGTACTGGACTTGTTGTGCCAGAAACATTTTGTACTGCATCATAAACAATATTACTCCATTAATTCGTAATTTAATCAATTCTAAACAACATGGGTTTTCCAAAGGGAAATCGACTGTTACTAACTTGCTAATTTACTCTAATTATATATTAACTGCATTAGAGCTAGGTATTCAAGTAGATTCGATCTACACAGACTTTAAAAAAGCCTTTGATAGGGTCGATATCGGTCTGTTACTCTTAAAACTTAAAAGATATGGTATAACAGGGCCACTTTTTAATTGGTTAAAAAGTTATTTAACAGATCGCAAACAAATTGTAGTTATTCTTGGATTTTTTTCGCATTTTATTGATGTTACTTCTGGTGTGCCTCAAGGGTCTCACTTAGGTCCCATAATTTTTCTACTTTTTATCAACGATATCATGGCATGTGTTGAAGATTGCGAAATACTTTTGTTTGCCGATGATATGAAGATTTTTAGAAAAG
The DNA here is from genome assembly GCA_958510825.1 of Brachypterus glaber. Taxonomy (NCBI): domain Eukaryota; kingdom Metazoa; phylum Arthropoda; class Insecta; order Coleoptera; family Kateretidae; genus Brachypterus; species Brachypterus glaber. Next base: position 23,067 of record CAUEHQ010000146.1, on the reverse strand, counting down.
TATCATCGACCATTGATTATTTAATTTTACAATCAAATCTGGATCGTATTTCTAGGTGGTGTGATGAGAACTTTTTAGAGCTTAATATTAGTAAGTGCAAAGTTATATCTTTTTCTAAGAGGCTAACTTCGTATGAATTTAATTAAGTTATTAATAATGATGAGCTTGAGAGAGTTTTCAGTATGATTGACTTGGGTGTGTTATTTGATAACAAATTAACTTTTGTCCCTCATATAGAAAATATAGTTAATAGAGCCCTTAGAATGTGTGGTTTTGTAATTAGGCAATGCCAAGACTTTACAGATGTACCTGCCATGTTATTACTTTTTAATTCTTTGTCACGGAGTATTCTTGAATATGCAGCAATTATTTGGTCCCCCTCTCAACAATGTTATAAAAACTTGATTGAAAAAGTTCAAAAAAAGTTTATCAAATTCTTGCTGTATAAACTTAAAATACCTAATGAAATTAACTATAATCATAAATTAACTTTGTTGGGAATGGAGTCACTTGAATCTCGCCGAACAAATATTGACAAAATATTTATGTTTAAGTTATTTAATTACCTAATTGATTGTCCGGATATTTTAAAACTTTTTTCCTTACGTGTTCCTGGAGTAAGCACGCGTTGTACATCTTTATTACATGTTCCGTTTACTAGAACTAATTACGGTCACTTTAGTAGTGTACCTAGATTGGCCAGAAATATAAATTCTTGTTATATTGACATTTTTTGCACGAGCCTATTTTCTTTTAAAAGACTTCTTAGAACAAACAACTAATTAATTAAGATTCCTATTTTATTTAGATTATATTCTAACGATACGTTTTATATTTGTAATGTTTCTTTTTATTGTACTACTTGGATGTATATCTGTTTGTACTAAATAAATAAATAAATAAATAAATAAATAAATAAAATAAATAAATTTGTTGATGTTTTTTGGGAAGAGGGTTCAATTGATACTATTTTTTTCAACTCGTGACGTTTCGAGGGTAGTTTCCCTCGTCCTCAGACCTTTAATATAAAAGAAACAACAATATTAAAACTATATAAAATCAAGTTATTGTATAACCAAAAAAAAAAAATTGTTAACCAAAAAAAATTAAAAACTAAAAAAAAAATTCGTTAAAAAAAAATTGAAAACAAAATTTTTTAAAAATAAAAATAAAATATATTTTTTCGAAAAACGAAAAAAAATTATTTTTTTTAAAACAACTATTTTACCTTTACCCCGAAAGTATTTAGGTCAAAGCGTTATATAGTTATCGTGGTCACAAATTTCCCGGACAGGCATACCGACCGATAGACAGATTTTTTTTACGAAAATGATCTTTTTGGATATAAAACGTCATAAACGTGAAATAAAAATTGTTTGATTTTTTTACCAACGCAAGACTTCTCAGAAAAATAAAATAAAAAATAGTTTTGCCCTCTTTTGACCCACTTACTTCACCCCGGTACGGAATTCGGTCCAAATTTAAAGTTTCTATCTCCAAGCGTTTTAATTTATATTATTATCGCTTTAACTGCAATTTTCTCGAAAACGGTTTGTTGTATGGTGTTACACTAAGAGTACCTTTTTATGTATTTTTAACTAAAGAATGATATTTTATTGGGAAAATGTAAAAAAATACAGATAAAAATGTTAAGGCATGTGTAAAAATCCGTTACTGTTTATGGAGTTAAAGATACAACCTTTATAAGAACTTTTTTTATATTTTTGTATGTAGAATCACCTCTAAACGTTTTTTCCGTGAGTTCTGGGACACCCTATATTACTGTATGTTTGTAAATAAGATAGTTTTTGTTAAAGGCATATCCAGAAGCTTGCATAAGAACATAAAACATAAGAATCCGGTGCTGTGATTGGCTTACAAGATACATGACGGCCCATCAAGCCAATCACGGCATCGCATTGTTATGTTTTATGTTCTTATGCGAGCTTGTGAATAGGCACTAACTCATTGAACTTTTAGACTTATGCCAATTCAAGTAACGCATTCAGATTTAAACTTGGATGTTCAAAAACTGTCAAAAATTGAAACACTTCGTCTGGCTAGAAATTACATATCCGCCATGAGTGAAACTCTGTTGGAAGGAAGACCAATGGAAATGACAAGGTTTATCAAAATGTTGTGCAAGGATCTGAGTCAAACAACTGCAAATTTACTTTCTGGAACGTTGTTTGGAACGATTAACTCAAATCTTCAACGAAGAAAATATTTTTTTACGGATAGTGTAAGTAGTTGTAATAACTATGATGAATGTCAAAAATATTGCAGCCAGGATTATTTTAGAAAAGACAATTACTTTGATTACTGGAATAACTATTATTGAATGTATATTTAATAATAATAATTTAATATTTTTATTGTTTCTCATTACACAATTTCTTATATTTTTATTTTATTATCCCATTAGTGCCCAGAATTCCCTGGCGAAGTTTAGCTTTAACCAAAAACGATTTAAGACTCTTTGGGAAACTCAGAATAACATATATTTTTCAAATGTCAGTTTTGACATTTTCTGGTATTTTTTGACTGGCAACTTAAGGTGCCAGCGGGAAGATATTAAAATAAAATGGGGAAATAATTAATTTAAATAAATGAAATAACTTTATACTTGTTTAAACTTTATGATAGTCTTTAAAACATTCGTTTGGATGAAGTGCAACCTCACTTTGTTACAAATAAAAGAAGTACGGTTACCACAAATTTTACATCTTCTATATTTCGATTCACCCTTTTATATAATATGATCTTTGTGATCCTTGCGAATTTGCTCGATTGCGGGCGAAAATTGGAACGATGTGGAGTTTTTGGAGGACTTCCAAAAGACTTTAGCAAAAAAATGGCACATTGTCGCCTAAAGTTTAATAATGTTATATCGTTGCCAATTCGGCGATCAATAACCACCCCTGTACACAACAAACATAAACTGCCCAAGAAAAAAAAAGGCCACCACCATTTTTTGGAGCGGATTCTGCAACGGTAATTGGCTAAGAAATTTTCAGATAAATCTACACCACCCATATTAGTGTTGTATTGGCCAATAGGAAACGGAACATCTATCTCAATTTTCTTTTTTTCGATACGGGAATATCGATTAGATTTTTTCATTGGATTAATATTTTCACAGTTTGTCAGTACTGTAACGACATTATTATCATTCCAGCGTATGGCCAATACATCTTCACAAGATAAAGTAATCAAAGCTCCTCTTGGTTCTTTCTTCCATGCTTTCTTTTCTGGCAGTTTAATTTCAGTCAGATTGCAACGATTTTCCCTCAAAGTTCCTGTACCGCCTAAACCCATCGACTTTAGTTTTTTTAACAATCCCACTGATGTAAATAAATTGTCAAAATAAATTCTTGTTCCTTTTTTCATACCTACATGATCTACTAGTCCCAAAACTACGTCACCACCTTGACCAAATCCACTTGTAAGAAGACGAGTTGATGCTCCACAATAAGGCTCAATATGATGAATATACCCAGAAGGATCCGCAGCCACCCATAGCTTGTAGCCAAATCTAATAGGTTTGCCTTTGATGAGTTGTTTGATTCCATTTCTTCCATAATACAGAATCATGCTAGGTCCTGGCTGAATTTGTTTGAAGTTAGAATTTAGCATATATATTAATGGGCGTGCCTTATATAATCTATCATCACCAGTAAAGTCTTCATTGTTAGCCAGATGTAAAAAACGCATTATATCATCAAATCGATTTCGTCGAATAGATTCTGCAACTATAGGAACATGAACATCGGCATCTAATTTCCAGAAAAGTCTTTTGAAAGGGACATGATCATAGCCAGATAATAGCATAACACCTACAAATGTATAAATTTCATCTGAGGTAACATTGAAATCGTGAGTAAGTTTTGACCTGCATAACGATTAAATTCAATTACAATGTGAGGTAATATTTCTTGAGAAAAGAAAGATTTAAAAGCATCAAAGGGAGTTTTGACTGTTTCTCGTAAAAAATCTTCTGCGTTAAGACCGAGTTCTGGTTCTTGTTGGGGAATTTGATTTTTAAGTTCTGTTATATTTTTTGTCCATTTTATGACTGGTTCTGTTAATTCTTTATTATTTTTGCTTTTAGTATCACTTGTTGTTTTTTTTACATTTTTAGATTTTCGTTTTATATATTTTTTTTCCTGAAGAAGTACTTGGCTTTTCAACATCACTTACAATATCCTCTTCGCTTTCCTGTTGGTCTTCTTCGCTTGCCTTTCTTTCTTCTTTTTTACGTTTTCGTTTCATGCTTGTTTTGCCTAAAGATGTGCTTGGCTCTTCAGCATCACTTACAGTATACTCTTCGCTTTCTTGTTGGTCTTTCTGGCTTAAATAATCTTCTTCGTAGTTTACAATTGCATGATTGCGCAAAACTCGTGCAGGTAAATGATTTAGATCGGCATCCACTTCGTCGTCAGATAAATCTGAATCTTTATATGTCTGCATAAGGTGGTTCTTCTGGGGGGCATATAGCGATACTTTCGGGTGTTCTATCATCTTCAGCAATGATTTCAAGAAGTTCATGTAACAGCAAACCCTTTCCATTTCGTCCACGAGTATACCTGCAAATAAGCCGATCATCATCTTCATATCATATCATATCTTCCCAGTGGCAACTTAGGTGCCATGAAGGTTTACACATCCACCAAGTTATAAAACAAAAAAAATTTATAACAAAAAAAGGTAAAATAAATTAGTATACTTACATTGCACTATCTACCGCCATGACGGGGCGTGCGAGCTATGGCAATCGGCTTTAAAAAACGTGTTCACTCATTTGCTAACGACGCTTAACTAAAAGCACAGCACGCGTACTGACAACAGTATGAACCCCTACCAACTCAACATAAATTTAGGCGCAAATTGTCTCTCAATCACAGATGACCAACATTAGATCAGCTAGCACATAAAGTTGCGGGTGGCCACTAATGGGTTAAGCAAAATAGAGTATAAAAATTCTTTTCTGTTTATATTATTTAGGTTAATCAACATTTTGTGCAGAGATTTGATTCAAACAACTGCAAATTTACTTTTTGGGACGTTACTGGGAACGGTTAAATCAAATATTCAACGAAATATTTTTTTTTTACGGATATTAGGGTAAAGTAGGGTAACGGTGCGCAGTACGATATCAAATTAGTCTTTAACCCAAAATATCATCCACAAGCAAATCCAACAGAGCGGGTTAATCATGTCATCAAACAAATGATTTCTTCATATGTTAAAGATAATCATCGTCATTGGGATAAGAATCTTCAAAAAATAACTTGTTGCATTAGAACAGCAAAACATGAAGTAACTAATTTAACACCATATTTTTTAAATTTTGGAAAAGAAATAATTTTGTCAGGGAAATCTTTTGCCGAAAGGGATAATTTAGAAATTAATAATTCTGAACAAAAAGACCCTGTTGTTAAATCAAAAATTTTAAAGGAAATTTATCAATTTGTTATTAGTAGAATAGAGAGAAATGCAAATAATAATAAACATTATTATGATTTGCGTCATCGTCCAGAAACTTTTTCTGTAGGTGACAAAGTTTGGAGGAAAAACTACGTTTTGTCAGATGCCACAAAGTATTTTACTGCAAAATTGGCTTCAAAGTATATAGGACCATTTACCATTTGTAGGAAAATTAGTACTTGGACTTTTGATTTGTCTAATGATAGTTCTAAACCAGACATTTGGCACGCAAAAGATTTGAAAAAACATCCAGATTAGTATTTTTTTTTCAACTCTTAGTTTTGCTCTTATTGTTGTTGTTATATTGTTATATTTCGATTGTGACTTATTTATCTTAAAAGTTATTTTTTTTTAGGTTGAATATTACTTTTTTTTGTCTTTAGCCCTGTGGCTAGGGCATAGTTTTGTTTAAGGTAGTAGATCATTCTGGTACTTTAACTTAGCCCTGCTGAGAATATATTTACCACGCGTTGTCTGTGTTGGGTAAAAGTCTCGAAAGTGAACCCTGGTTTCGTTAAGCTTTACTTTTTGGAATTAGGTAGATTTGTATTGAAAGCGTATCTTAGCCAAATCATTTAACTTGTTTTTATTTCGTTCGTTTTTTATTTTGATTTCTTTTATGGTGGTTATTTCGATGTTTTGTTTTTATATATTTTTTTTGCAGATCTGGGCACTGTAAGCTTCACTTACATGTGACCTTTTAACTTATTGGTTGATATTGTCGGCGTAGTATTAGTAAACGGTTCGGGTGGCAACATTCGATGGAAAGAATACCCATTGCGCGAAACCGGAGTAGATAGTTTTTTTTTGTTGGAGTTTTAATGCCTCGTTGCTAATTTCCTATTTTTTAATTTGGAAAAAATAGAAGAAACTTCGAATAAGTTTTGTAGGTATTATCACAGGCCAGCCAAAAGATTTTTAACTCTAGCTTGCATATATTTTGTTTTGTGACAATTTGAGCCGTATTGTCCATGTTTCCGCCTTTTGTAGAAGTTTAGTTCTGCTACCTGCGTATAATTTAATTATGGGTAGGTTCTCTTTTGTTGTAAATTTTGTCAAGGAAGTGAGCGATCCTTCTTCCTTAAACCCATGTTGTGTGATTTTTCATAAAATCACTATTCAGTCAGTTTTTGTGGTCCCGGCAGAGGTCACCTATGCACATATATGCCTGAGCAGTGCATAGTTTAACTAGTTTTAAGTTAGTTGATAGTTAGGTATATAGTTAAGTAGTTATGCAATGATGGTTTGGACTCGCAATATTGCGAATTGTCAAGGTCACGGTTGAGGTCATTGACCTATGCGAAACCAAGGGGTCAGTAGCCTTTCAGGTCATTGACCTGTACGAAACCCAGGGAGGGTGAATGATGTCGCGGATAAAAACGGGTATGCAAAAAGTGGAGCAATTAACCCATGCAAATTTAGTTTGCAATAATTTTTATTCCAAAATTTTTGCAAATTTTTAAAAAGTGGTGGAGGGAGTTTTTCGACTATGCAATTTTGATTTGCAATAATTTCTTGCAATCTTTTTTGCAATCTTTTTTCGCAAATTCTTAAAAATGGCGGAGGCGCATTTTTAATTCATGCAAATTTTCTTTGCAATAATTTTTTGCAATTTCTTTTCGCAAACTTTTTCGCAAAATTTTCAAAATGGAGCAGAGGCATTTATGAGCCATGCAAATATTATTTGCATTAATATGGAGCATTTTTTGAACATTGCAAATATTATTTGCATTAATATGAACAATTAATTTTGCATAAACTTTTTTTTACTTAGTATAAGATCTAAATTAGGTCATTAAGCTTTGCAAGAATTGCAAGGGTAGACGATTTGCAAATGCAAATAACATGTTTACAAAAATACTTTTTCTCTAACTCTTTGATTAAATTTTTTATATAATTCCCACGCATTGCGTATGCGTCTAGCCATTATCATTGAATAAATTAAATCCCCGAAAAAAATCAAATAATCTCAAAGCTAATTAACATATATATCACCACACATTTTTAGGTATGTCTAGCAATTACCATTAAATAAACCCTCTACCCAAATTTTATTAATCTCACGGCTAATTTAAAAAATAAATGATTTTTATTCCATATCTCTTTAAATAAATTATTTTCTTTTTTAATGGACGCATTCTCAGACATATCTAGCAAGTATCATTGAATAAATTAAATCCCCCGAAAATCAAATAATCTCAAAGCTAATTAGCATATATATTACCACACATTCTTAGATATATCTAGCAATGGTCATTAAATAAATTGTCTACCCAAATTCTATTATTCTCACAGCTAGTTTAAAAAATCTTGATTTTTTCCATATCGCGTCTAGTAGGTATCATTGAATAAATTAAATATCTAAATTGTAATAGTCCACCTGAGAAAAACATGTTTTTTTTAATGTCACCGCTATATAAAAACTAACCTTTGAATAAATTATTTTTTTCATTTTCGTTTACATTCCTAAGTATGCGTACTGATTAAATTAACCATTTAAATTCTTTTCCCTTAGACTTGTTTAAACGTACAAATATCAACTGATTTTTTAACCCTTCCCACGGCTATCAAAAAATACCTGTTCATAAAAATCGTATAAAGTTTAAGTATACTTTATTTAAACATTTATAGACTAAACACTATTCGATAAAATTTGTTACAAGAAGATTCTGGCAGCGAAGATGAGGGTTTTGACAGCGCAGAATATAATTTAAATGATGATCGAGATCTGCTTTTGATTTCTTCGCAATTTGATTTTTGATGAAAACGGTCATTTGCATATTGAGACAGACGATTCGGGATTAAGTGATTCTGACGAATCCAAAGAACCATCGGACGAGGATTGGTTCTCTTCAGATGATGAAATGGATTTTTTCGAAGAAATGGATTCGGATTCGGATAGAGAAGATTAAAAAATTATAAATATATATTTTTAGTTTTTATTTAAATAAAAGTTATTTTAAAAATTATTTTATTTTTTTATTAAAAAAATATAATAACTTTAAACGAATGTTTTATAAAAGTACAAAAATTATAAATATTTTTAATAAACATAGCCTAATAAAAATTAAAAAAAGAACTAATTTTTTAACATATATTTATTTATAAAATACTTAAAAGATAGCAAAAAGAAAAAATATTAAAAAAATCAAATATTTAAAGATTTAAAAGTTTGTTGATATGATTCATAATCATACCGCAAAAGAGGTTTATAATACATTAGCATCTCAAGTAATGCTCTTTTAAATGCATAATATCTTTCAGTTGAAGAGAGACTTTCAATATAACTTATAATATCCGATCCAATATAATTCCAAATAATGTCTGTATAGTATTGCAAAAAAATGCAAATTTTCTAATTTTTGTATCTCAAAGTTAATTAAATGTTTAGTCTGGAAAAGTGTATAAATTGTATCTATTGCTAATACTATATCCACTTTTTGATGTAATTGAACAAGTTTTTATATTAGTTTTTGGCATAATACTTATTTTTAAACATAAATTCTCGGATATTGTAATATTAATCTTCCAGTTGCATTTTTTCAGTTATTTCTTTTTCTTGTAACAAAATCTTTTGCCATTCCTCAACTGTTAAATATATAAAAAATCCATTACCATTAATAGAAATAATAGTTCGCATTTCCATACGTGGTATCAATCCGACAGTTATATTCTTTGAATGAGATGGAGTTAGAGGTAGAGTTAAAGATAACAATAAAACTGCAACAAAAATAATATATAAATATATATCAAGCTTTTTAATATTGTTCTAAAAAAAATAAAAAAAGGGATCATTAAAAAATAAATAAATAAAACTTACATTCTTTATTTTGTCCAGACATTTTTTAAACAAATAACAAACAAGTTTATCACAGTCAAACACAATATTTTTTAAATATATATTATTTAATAAACTCTCGTATTGTTACTACGAATAGACTACTAGCTTAAATTAAAAAAAACTTATATTTATACTTTTTTCCCTACCTTTTCCTACTTTTTTCTTTGGATTTGTTTTTTTTTTTTGTAAAAAATGTTAATAGTTTAAAAATCGCATATGTTACTTTTTTTAATATATTATTTTTTAATACTAAGTTAAAATGTATTTATCATTTTAATACACCAATAATACAAAATCCTAATGCATATTATTACAAAAATATTATTTTTTTGTTTTTTTTTAATTCATTTTTTATTTCAGTAAAAAATAAATAAATAATTATTTTCAGTTTGATACAACACATATCATTAGGTATTCTTAAATTGTATATCTCTCTCTTTCTAATGAAACGATAGCATAAGAGTGGAAAAGCAGGTAAGGACTTGTTTAACTCGAATATAATTGGTTCGAAGCCTGCTATTATATTCTATCTCTTTTATTTTTAAAAATTAATTTATAACCCCTCCTTTTTTCTTTCAAATAAAAACGTTGTGAGAAAAATTATCATGTTAGTATATAGCTATATTCGACAAAAGTTTATTATTCGAAAAACTTTGTTGTTTTTTTTTTAATTGTTTATAAATTAAAAAAAATTAAACTTTAAAAATGAAACGTGTGTTAAAGCAACGGTAGGGGAAGTGGGGGCAAAACCGCCCCCGTAACGTTAAAATGAATGCAAAAAAAAACACAATACTGTCTAACAAATCTCAAATGTTTAATAATGTAAAAGAATACCTTAAATTGACAATAGCCAAATAAAACTTTAAAATAGTTAGATATAATTGAATTTATAAAAGTACAAGGACAACATTGCATAAAAACGGTTGTGCCTCTGCAGTGAGGCACAACCGATATACTAGGGGCATAACAGTTTAATTATTTTTTGGACAAAAATCACAAATATACATTGTATCATCATCATCATCAAGGCCTGCACAAGCTTCATGGGCCCAACGTAAACATTTTATGCATTTGATCCAACCGTCAGTTGACTTTGATTTAGAATACAATTCGTTGCAATACATACATTCACAGTCATCAACTGTCTCTTCATCACTGCTACTGAATCTCCTTGATTTTGTAATTCGTTTAACCTTTTTATTAGTTTTATTAAGTTTTATCTTTTGAGCGCTATTTTTTCTCTTTCGGGGTGCCTTTTCAGGTTCAGCTAAAAGTTCGGCCTTGTACGGTGAGCTGGTAAGTATTGCAGTTTTTCCTTTTCGACAATTACGACGTGGCTCTGTTCTTTTACCATATGGTACCTGGATAAGGTCTCTAGGCGATCTCAAAGTGAATGCCCCAGTAGATGTAGATGGCTGGGGCTCCCTTGCGGATAAAGTAATGGGTATCTGTAATAATGAACTAGTGCCGGAAAAAGGAGCTGATATAGATATATCACTTGAACCAGGAGCTGATATGGATATATTACTTTCAGACAACTGTGGTGAATTATTCATAATATTTTCACGTAGACTGGGTGACCTTGATAGACGAATATCAGCCTGAACTTTAATGGGAGATCCATTTGTATTCGCAATAGCAGGTTCTCCGGGTAGTGCCCTATTAGTGGTTTCTGAAGGCTCAAACATCCAATCTACAAACACATTACGGTTTAAGGGATAAATGCCAGTCTTTTTAAAGCCATTTGCCGCTGTAAGCATACCAGCCGCTTGCATGTAGGCTTTTCCAAAAAGCTCGGGAATTTGATATTCTGTTACCATTCTCGGTGAATTTGTTCTCAGCCACTTACGAACTTCTGTGGAATAGTACTGACTGAGGGGTGCCATAAAAGAAACATCTAGTGGCTGTAAACGGTGCGAGCAATGAGGTGGAAAACAAAGTACAATAACGTTGTTTTCTCGTGCCTTATTTATGAAACCCAAATTTTTCGTATGAGTCGAGTGACCGTCCAGAAGCAGCAATACGGGCTTTTCCTTTGATGGTTTTACATGGGATAAAAAATGTTCAAACCATTGTAAAAACAGGTCAGTCTGCATCCAACCGCTAGGATGATATGTACAGATTGTTCCGAGAGGAGCTCTCTCCAATAAATTAACATATTTAGGAGCTCTGACGCTAGGAAATATAATCATTGGAGGAACATAAATTCCTGTCGGACTCATACAAATTTCAAAAGTTATGAGTTTTCCACGTTCAGCGGATGTTAGAGCTCCAACCTGAGCTTTTCCTCTCCTTGCCAGTACTTTGGATATTTTTTTTGGCACAGTCGATATTCCTGTTTCATCCACGTTAAAAATCCTTTCAGGCGTCAAATTGTTTGTATCGTAAATTTCCGTTAGTAAGTCAAAAAATTTGTTTACAGATGGTCGGTTGAAACCCATAGCTCTAGCACCTGATGTTCCTTCTGGTGTTCGGATAGAAAGAATAGGATGCCGTTTTAAAAAAGATTTAACCCATTGGTATCCGGCCATTCCACTTTTTTTATCGAAGCTATGCTTAATTTTATTTGTTTCTGCTAGTTTAAATGCCATTTCGCGCAAATCTTTTATTGTTACGGGAAACAGACGACTTTCCAATAGTAAGACATGATTTGCCAATTCTAATTCCTGTTCTTCACTAAAAGTTGTCTTAAAATTACCAAATCCTTCATTTCCGCTGTTATCGCGATTAATATGGCCTAAGTTTACTTTTTTTACCCTATCTCGCAAGGTGGTAGATGGGACATTAAAGGTCGTGGCTGCTTTTTTATATCCCATTTCCTTCGCAATAACAGCGCATACAGCATTTTTCATTGCGGTTTCTTGCCACGATTGCCGCGTCGAACGGCGCTTGTAATTTCGTACCATTTTGCAACCTATGTTTGCAAAAAGACAAAGAAATAAATAAAAAAATTCTATAATAAAATGCGTGGAGGCATATCCGCACCCTATGCGGTTGTGCCTCAACGCGGTTCTGCCTCTAAAGCACATTTTTAGAACTATACAAAATATTTTCGTTGACTTTTAGGTTAGCTTTGTTTTAAATATTGCGTATAAACTTGAAATAAACAATGATTATAGGCATATGGAACAAAAAAACAAAAACGAACATATTGTACATAAAATGCATTCATATAAATGTGAAGGAAATATAAGATTCTTACCAAATTTAATAAAAAATTAAATAATTCCAGAGTTATTTATTTTAACACCACTTATTACACGGTAAACATAAGGAAACTGTTTTACCCACCTACTCTAGGTGGGTGTTGCCAGATTGGCAAAATATTAACGATATTAGAGACGAAAACTGTTATGCCTCCATATGCGGTTTTGCCCCCACTTCCCCTACCTCGAAGAAAGTTTGAAATGGTCGCCGATTGCTAGTGCTTTTCAAAATAGAGTTTGTGTTGGTCGGATACAAAATACGTTTTTCCGACAACGAGATGAATTTCTAAGTGCCGGTTCTCCAGTTGCTTTAGCAAAGGTGCAAGAATGCTTGCAAAAGCTAGTAACTGTGAGAGCCAACATAGACTTTAAATGTTCATTTGTTATTAAAAAAGGAGATGAGGAATCAATTAAAGATTTTTATTTCAACACCAATATGAAAACCCTCAACGAATCCTCAGACTTGAATATGTGGTATGAAGGACAGCGGCATATCCTGGGGAAGATTGAGGAATTTCAGCTGAAAGAATCTGGTAAGGCGCTTTATAATATCCATTACATTCAAGTTAATATCAGCAAATTTGACCCGTTAAATTCTGGCTCATCTTACATTAATTTACCTAGATGGGTTAAAAATACTCACTCGGTAATTAATGTAAAAAATAAAAATGATGAATATTGTTTTGCTTATTGTCTTATGGTGGCTATATTTCCTGCGACAACACATAAAGATTTACCCAGCAGTTACCCCCGTAATTTTTTACAACTTTTTAATTTTAGAAATATTGATTTTCCAGTTAAATTAACTGATATTTCTAAATTTGAAAAGCAAAATCCAATTTCTATTAATGTGTATGGCATAGAAAATAATAAAATTTGTGGACCTCTTCATTACACAGACAATAAAAAAGATATACTTATAAACCTACTATATATTTCAAATGGCGAAACTGGACATTATACATATATTTGCGACTTAGGAAAGATATGTTTTGCCCATTTATTTGCGATAGGTGTCTTTCATATTTTCACACGAAAGATTTAATTGAAAAACACTCAAAATTATGTGTAAACTTCAAAACTGTTATGATCGATTTACCAAAAGAATGCGAAAATACTTTAAATTTTAAAGATTTTCATCACAAACAGATGGTACCTTTTGTAGTATATGCTGATTTTGAAAGTTTTTGCATACCCATAGATCATGCGGAACCAAATCCAAATTGTTCATACACTTATGACTATCAATTACATGAATCGTACTTAGTAGCTTGTCAAATAGTTTGTAACTATGACAGTAATTTAAATTCATTTTTTTCATATACAGGTAAAGATTGCGCTAAAGATTTTTTAAATAGAATCAATGCGCTGGCAAAAATGGTGTCTAATATTTTTCAAAACATAAATAGAATAATTATGTCAGAGCAGGATGAAGAAAATTTCCGAGATGCTGAAACATGCTATTTATGTTTAAAACCATTTACAGTGCAAGATTTTAAAGTACGTGATCATTGCCATTATGGAAAGCCCAATATCCCCAATTATCGGGGTGCTGCACATAATAGTTGCAATTTAAATTTAAAAAAACCTCCATATATTCCCGTTTATTTCCATAATGGCAGTAATTTTGATTTTAACTTTTTAATTAAGCATTTAGGTTATGACGAGTCTAAAATTAATATAATTCCTATTAATAATGAAAAATATTTGGCTTTTTCTAAGGAAATGGAGGGTATGACAGTAAGATTTTTAGACTCGTTTAAATTTTTACAAAGTTCATTAGACGAGCTAGTGAGTACGTTAAATGATGAAGATTTTATACTTACCAAACAAAACTTTTCTCATAATGCAGCCTTTAACCTTATGCGTAAAAAGGGAATATTCCCATATGATTACGTACAAGGTTATGACAATTTAAATGAAAATGAAATCCCGCCAAAAAACAAATTTTATAATAAATTAAAGGATGAATATATCTCTGATAATGATTATTTCAAAATTAAAACTTTAGGGGAATATTCTGAATTATATTTGCAATCTGATGTATTACTATTGGCAGACGTCTTTAAAAAGTTTAGAAAAGTTTGTTTTAAAACTTATGAAATGGATGTTTGCCATTATTATACAATACCCTCTTTTTGTTTCTCGGCTATGCTAAAAACTACAAACGTTTATCTCGAACTGTTAACCGATATTGATATGTTGCTTTTTTTTTAAAGCTCTATTCGTGGTGGGCTTGTGCAGGTATCAAACAGATTTGCAGAATCAAATAATATTTATCAAAAAGATTATGATAGTAATAAACTTGAAAATTATTTAATATATTTAGACGTTGTTAATTTATATGGATATGCAATGAGGTCTAAATTACCATGTGGCGATTTTAAGTGGTTATCTGATAATGAAATATCCGAATTAAAAAATAATATTGCAACTTATGATACATCTAGTGACATAGGTTATATATTAGAAGTGGATATTTCTTATCCTGATAATATTCACGACGATCATTCAGACCTACCATTTTTACCTGAACATAGAATTAGTTCAATAAGTAAAACTAAAAAACTTATGGCTACGTTACATGATAAAAAGGGTTATATAATTCATATAAATTACTTACAACAAGCATTAAAGTTTGGGTTAAAATTAAAAAAAATTCATAGGGCAATATCTTTTAAACAAAGTGATTTTCTTCAAACCTATATTGATTTAAATTCAATTTTACGTGCACAAGCCACAACGAAATTCGAAGAAAGGCAATTGAAATTATTTAATAATTGTGTTTATGGTAAATTTATAGAAAATTTGAGGAAAAGACGAGATATAAAATTAGTTTCTTTGTGGGATGGTCGTTATGGCGCCAGAAAATTACTTTCTAGCTTAAAACTTAAAAGTTTTAAAGTAATTGGTCCATCTTTAATG
Source organism: Brachypterus glaber (assembly GCA_958510825.1). NCBI lineage: Eukaryota > Metazoa > Arthropoda > Insecta > Coleoptera > Kateretidae > Brachypterus > Brachypterus glaber. The sequence continues at coordinate 7,608 of CAUEHQ010000146.1, read as the reverse complement.
GTTATAGAGTTAAAAAAAGATATAATCTATTATAACAGGCCGATTTATATTGGTAGTGCTATATTAGATATATCAAAAACGGTGGTATACGATTTTCATTACAGGTATGCAAAAACCGTTTTCAAAAATAATCTTTCGTTATGCTATCACGATACAGATAGCCTGGTGTATGAAATAAGAAACCAAGACATATACGATATCATTAAGCGAGATATTCATAAATTTGATACATCAGGCTATGATTCAAATAACATTTTTGGTATTCCGCTTTGTAATAAGAAAGTAGTAGGTTTGATGTCAGATGTAAATTCGGGTAAAGTAATGACGAAATTCGTGGGGTTGAAGGCAAAAATGTATAGTTTTATTTTGGAAAATGAAGAAGTCAAAAAAGCTAAAGGGGTTAAAAAGAATGTAGTCAGTAAAATAAGTTTTAACGATTATAAAAATTGCCTATTTAATGAAGAGAGAATACACAAAAAACAATGTACTATAAGAGCTAAAAATTATAATCTTTTTCCGATCGAACAAAATAAATTAACCCTTGATAACAAAGACGACAAACGACACATCCTTGAAAATAATATAGACACCATAGCTTTAGGTCATTTTAGCCTTAGAGATTGTATAATTATAGACTAATATCATCTAAAGAAAACAGTCATTATCATAACCTTGCAGTAAACCCGTTTACAGTTATACACGTTAAAAAATAAACACAGAAACGTTTCTATGTTTATTTTCAATATTTATGACTCACAACTAAAGTACCGCCGCGGTATGGTTATCATATTAATCTTTTTTTTAATTATTTACACTTTATTTATAAGTTAAAGGAAATGGATATTATAAAGCGCCTTATCAGGTATTAGTTTCATACAAAGAAAAAAATTGTAAATACCACCAAATATATTTAATTTATTGTATTAGATAGTTAGGTATTATTATTAGATTTATGTTTATCTACTTATTTTTTTAGAGAAGAAAAAATTATTTTTTTCTGTATTAAATAAAAAAATCTATTTTTAATCATGCTAAAAAATATAAAAGTATACTATCTCTTTATTAGTGCACTATAAACTATATAAAATATTAAATTTTATTTATTTATTTTAATCTTCTGTAAGAGTGCCTAAAACACATACCATTACCTCTTTGAATAGCCATGCTCAACCTCTGATAAAAATATTCCCCCTCCAATGGATTGCCAGTCAAAACATTCAGTCCTCCGCACAGGTCTTTTAAAAAAGATTTAGTTAAAGGACCAAATGTTCCGAAAGTTTCAATCACAATTGGGGCCAAAATATAATTACCAGAAAGCAGGCCATAATTATTAATTTTAACTGACTCTGCCTTTTTGGCAGCACTTCCAGCTTGTTTAGCTGATGCTGATACATGACTAGAGGCAATGGTATCGGTGCATGTAAAGTCCCAAACTAGGCACTTTCCATATTTATAGGGAATCATAGTCATCCCATCCGGACGTCTTCCGTCAACTCTTGCACAAAGACTAGCAGGTTCCAGTTTAGGGTGAAAGCCAGCAGTAGTAAGTGCCCTTCTTATTATTTCGTTTGCCTCTTTGTGTCGGGAAAATCGTCCTCTACTGGAATTACAAGACAGGCCATGTGTTCCTGATTTTTCGACAGCGTTTCCACAAAAGCATTGATGTTTTTCAATAATATTAGCACCGAGCCTTAAACCAATTGAAATTCCAAACAAATCCTTGTTTAAAAGTAAACCCAAACTTGGAATTGGCGGTGCATTTAACCAACAATTTGACTCCTTTTCCTGAAGAGCTTTCAGACGGGCTTGATCCTGATCATTCGAGGCGAAGTTTAACACTTTATTTAGGGCCATTTGAATAATAGGAAAATCCCAATCTGCCTGCTTTGAAGATGTTGGACAAGTTGAACAATTCTGTAAAAGATTTTTCAATGATGAAACTGCATAATCTATACCAAGTGATTTAGAAAAATTAAACTTTGACAAAATCCCATTGTAAAAAATTAATGATAACTTAAAAGATGAAATGTAACTAGGAATGGCAATATCAAGAAAAGACCTTACTCCTAAGCCACCATATTTTATTGGAAGTGTAACTTGAAGCCATTGATTGTTGGAAAAAGAAATGTTTAATATTTGACTTAAATTTTCTCGTATTAAATCGTCGAAAACAACTAAACGTGGATTTTCATATAAAAAGGAAGATCCTAATAAATACTGCATTCGAGGCACTAAAAGGCAGTTCTTAGATAAAATGCTTGATGTGGTTCTAAAAGTAGAAGACGTTGGAACATTAGTTTAAAAGAAGAGATTTTTATTCAAAATATTATTTTCAGCAGACAGACCAAGAGGTGCTCCAAGTAATTCTAAGGATTCAGGTTTAACAAACTTAAAGTTCGTAAATTCACAATCCATTTCATCTACTTTATTGGTAAAAATTTCGCATTTTTCTTTATTTAATATTAAACCAAAATCTTCTCCCTCAGTTTCGATAGTCTTTAGATCTTCAGTAATGGTTTCTTTGTTGCCAATAAGAGTACCATCATCCAAGTACCAAATGTTTAAATCAGATTTAAGTTTCTTTGGAAAAGGTAAAATAGCTAAACAAAAAAAGTAAAGGGCCCTGTTGGACGCCTTCAGCGGAATCAATAATAAAGTCGCCATAGATTAGGCTAGAGGTTTCACCATAGCTTGATAGGACATAGTTGTATATTTCTGGAAAATGATTATTTATAGACTCAAGAATAGTGTCTCTTTTAATCAAGTTAAAAGCATTTTTAAAGTCAATTTTTATAAAAATATTTTTCATCAAATTCTTCTGACAGTATAAATGATATCACAGAGTGAATTATGGCTTCACAACCACCAGAAACACCAAAACCAAATTGTGAAGGTTGCAAAAGTTCAATTGCTCTTTCTTTTACTACTTGGATGGTACATTTTGAGGCTAAACGACGTAAAGTTAGGCCAATGGCTATAGGCCTCAAGCCTCCATCTTTTTTTTCTAATGAGCAAAGCGAAGCGCCAAAAAATAGATGTTTTACACCATCGGGGATATTTCCACGTAAAATTTTGTTTATAAAGTTAGTCAGAGAGGATAAAAGCTTTATGGCCGCATCACCATTTCGAAGATCAATCATGTCCAGTAAGTGTTGAGGTCGTAGCCCATCAAAACTACCACTTGAGCCCTTAAAAAAACTTTTAATAGCTAAAAGCACATTATTTTCATCAATTTGGATTGGAATGTTGTTTAAGCCTGGTAAAGCATTAGAGCTGTATTTTCTAACTGGATGTTTGTTTTGCATAATTTCGAAATTCGGTAGATTTATTGCAGAAACTTTGCAATCGGAAGTCGCCAAACGAAGAGCACCTTTTATATCACCATCGGTTATTTTTTCTGAAACTTTTCTGCCATTTTTAATTCTAAATTATTAGTATCTTTCTTTGTGCTTTTAGTTATGTAAATTTGTTTTTCTTCTATAGAATTTATGTTATAATTTTTTGGAAATTCTCTCAGAAGATTGTTAACTTTAGTTGAAAGGGAACTATTTTTAAAAATATTGTTTGACTTTCCATTTTTTCTGGGAACCTTAAGACATTGCGAAGCAAATAAAAGTAAATTTAACCAAGCGACAGTTGAATCAGAAGATAATATTTCTGTTAGGCAATTATTAAATATTTCAGCTGCCAATACTCTTGAAGCCTTTGGTATTCTTTTCAAAATTCTGCCTCTGCAACGAGACTTGCGAATAAGGTTTAAAAATTCGGAAAACTCGGCTGTATCTTTATCATGGGAAAACGTTGCCTTTTGAACTTTTTTGAAATTATTTTCTACGATTTTTGAATTATGTATTTTACCTTTGTGGCATTTTAAACCATGTATGGTTTTAAAGGATTTGTCGCAAATGTCGCATACATAAAGGTTTTCGTTACATTTTGAGGGACCTGCATCTCGTAAATCTTGCGATGGAATAAAGTTCTTCTTTTTGTATTGAGAGAAATTAAGAATCGGATGAGAAATATCATCTTCTTCGTCAGATGACATTGACAGGAACAATGTTAAATTCTTCTAAATTTTGGCTATATTACTCTGTCTTCAATTCCACGACTCAATAGTAAATTAATAAACGTAAAAAAAAGTTATTGTAAATAAAACTTTATAAGATAGTAAAAATAAATTTAAAAAGATTATAAAAATTTGTTATGTGACGTTAATTGACGTTAATTTTTTTTTTTTTTGACTTGTTACATAGCTGTCGATTTTAACCTATTCTATCGACCTTCCGAGTTTTGAAAATTAGGTCTATGGCAGCAACACTGCCAGACACTCGGGTACCGCTCAAATCAGCGAAGTTCCATCGTGGTTGAGAAGTGAAGACACGGTCTTCTGTTTCACCCCATCCATCAGGGGAACCTCCTCTAACTCCCGTATAACAAAAACAGTCGGAGTTATTGTTAAATTTTCTTCGTATGCGATACTTGAAAATTGATGCCGCGCAAGAAAGTTGGAGACCTACATCAACGTATGAATATGTGGTCATTATGCGTTCGGCAATAGGAACTAACTGATTTCCTGTCTCACGTTGTCCGACGTCATCACTTACACGTTCCTGGAAAAGTACTTGGGAACATGATCCGCCGCTTCCTTCGATAATACGGCCGTTGTTTTCTTTTAGTCCACGCTTTACTACTGAGAGCATTTGTGATACGTGGTCTAAGACGTCGTTTAGGATTGGTACTCCGGCTATGTTTCTCACTCCTACCGCTTGGAATGTCCCGTCTTCGTAGTCGGGTTAAACATATCTTTGGATAATTGCGGCCATTTCTCGAGTGTAGCCTGTGGTGATTGGAGCTCATCCAAGGAGATTTCTATTTGGAAGGAAATCCCCTACTGGAGCAAGAGCAGGAGGAAGATCCCAATTAGAAGGCCAGAGCTCGGCAACTTCTTCTTCCTCATCTTCATCGACGCCAGCTTCGTCGGGATTGGTGTATTGGCAATATTCGTATAACATGCGATATGTTATTACGAAGGGAGAGGGCTGCGTTTCATACGTTATGTGATTCAGAGCTGTAATGGGACCGTAGTGTCCGGTAAGTCCATTCAGTCTATCAAGCCTCAAATTCGCATCGAGCTTAAGGTAGGCCTGTCGGCCGCTCGGGTCTTTGATGTTGCCAACACCTTCAAGATATCTAAGGATCTCGTCTGGAACAAGTAGGCGTCCGACCTTCTGGGTGAAGTCTTCGGCTATTGACGAGTCGTAATCGCGTTCAGATAGGACGACAATATTATTATTATTACTGTTTTGCTGTTTCTAAACCAAACAATTTACAAAAAAAAATAAATAAATTGTATCATTTTTTTTAAATAAAAAACTTTTTTGATGTATTCTTAAACCATAATAAAAAACATTTTTTTATCCAATACATCAATATAAAGACTTAGATTACTGTCGTCAACTTACCTAAGGAAATTGACATATTATTCAATGTTTATAAATTGTCTCACGTCTCCCCTAGCAACGTGAGACAATATTTTTACCCCACTCTTTTAGAAAAGGCAGTTTTTTAATGAAATACTTACTTTTTAGTGATTGGGGTGTGTGCGTTTATCATGGGATCCCATTTAATTGATCTTACGAGCCAAACGGCTAAAATAAACAGTAACAATGTTGAAATTTTGAAAGCAATAAAATTGCTATCATAACCTTAAAATTGAAATGTCAAACGTTTGTTTTCCAAAGCCTACTCATCATCGAATCTCGATGTTTATTGATGTAAGGATGCTTTTATATCGATTGTAAAATTTAAAAATATCGATTTCATATTAAGCACATAATGATTCACTTTAATTTACTTTAGTCATGAAGTCTTTAGACTATTATTTATAAACTATATTTATATTTCTTGCGTTTTTTGTAAATATATAGTTTTTACATCGAACTGGTCGATGTAGAATAGCCTCTATAGTAGATGAAACGTACAAAATAGGTAGTTCTAAATTAATAAATGAAACATTGAAAATATTTTATTGAAATAATTTTAAAGTTACCAAAAAACTGTATAAAAACTACAGTAAAATCTATTCAGTTTCTTTTTTATATATGTTAATGTTTTGGATGGGTCCGTGGAAGTGTATACCCCCAAACTGACCTTCAAAGGCCTTAGTTAAGGCATTGTTCACTGTAACATTAATGGGGCTTGTCGGTCTGGATGAGGAGTATATATTAATAGGAGGAGGAGGAGGAGGGACTGAAATAGTGGCAGGAGCACTTTCAGTGGCTGATGTTGAAGCAATGACATCAGTGGCAGGAATGTGGACAGGAGTACGAACCACAGTAGATGTTTTTGCTCCTGATATCTTTCTTGCAATTTCAATTTTGTTCTTAATAGAATCCTCTATGTACCCCTCAGCAACATTGTTGTTTTTCCAAGCTCCATGGCGTTTAATTTCCATAATATCAGCTCCTCCATCAGCCAACAATGTTGCTGAGGAACGTCTAAAGCAGTGACCAGTGTAATCGGAAGAATTTGGTAAGTTTAAATATCTTGCGATATGAAATGGTATCTTAGAAAGAGTGTTAATGCCAACTGGCTGGCATATACACTTCTGGTCTCTGTAACATAGAAAAAACCTATCTGTTTTAGGATTTTTGGGCCTAAGGGATACATATTTTTTGTATAATTGTAATGGGTTTACTGGAAATCCTTCTTCAATAACAGCAAAACTACGTGGCTTGTTGGTTTTAGAATCTGGAATTTTGATGTATAAATATGCTCCCTTGTCTTCAATATCAGCAGTTGTCAGTTTTGTTAGCTCATCACAACGACATGCCCCTGATATTGCAATAATCAGAGCTATCTTCATCAGGAGATACTGACTGTCTGGCGCATCCACCAAAAATCTTACTATATTTTCCCGTTCTAAAATTCTAGCCTTTTTGGGCTTGTAATCCCTGCTTTTACCTTTTAAAAAAGCTGTGAGCTTTGTAAACCTAAAATATACAAACTTAGAAAATAAATCACAAAAATAAGTATGTTTTACCTCGAAATATCTATATCCTCAAAGATTTTTATAGTTGCCTTTAATTTTGAGTATTTGCACCACATTGAACTCGATTGTAATGACTTTGATAAATGCAAAAAGTATGCAAGCAGAACATCCTCATTTAAACCTTTTATGTTTCTCAAATTTCTCCAGTTATCGAAAATTTTATACTCGTGTTCATATTTTTCCTTTGATTTCGGCGGTAGTGTATTAAAAGCAGCTACTTTAGCTTCTTCCAGGATATCCTCAGGGATAAAAACACTATTTTCTTCTCCAAAATCCATTTTAAATTTAAAAATGACGCCACGCGGAAAATTAAATCTTGAACTGTCAAACTTGCAATTGTTTTTTTTTGTAACATAGCCGCCTGCTATTACAGCAGCCGTAATGAGATAAAACATTGCGTGTACATAAAAAAGCATTATTAAAAACCGCATTTTCGTATGATTACAAATTTATTGGATAAAATTTTGTATGGCACACGTGGGCAAATAGATATTGTCCACACAAGAATATTGACCCACTCGGCCTACGGCCGTCGTGGGTCAAACATTCTCTCGTGG
>CAUEHQ010000145.1:0-16006 GCA_958510825.1 Brachypterus glaber | reverse complement strand
TGACTCGTTACACAATATATGTTTATATTCAAAAATCTTGAAATATCAATTGAGTTTCTTTTCTATCTGCAGTCAGCCAGTCGCCATATGGATACAGATTATTTCCGGTAGGACATACGGGTCCAGAAGTTTTTCTACATTTTTCAAGATAAGTTTTATCGATTCTTTAAGCATATTTCCAACCCTATTTCAAATTTATTACCCTATTTACACCAATATTGAAAATTTGTGCTCTGAGTGAAAAAAAAATCAGGTTCAATATATTCAATTCCTTTAGGTAAAATTTCATAAAAAACATGTATTAAACTTGGAAACCCATTTTAACCTATTTGAATCTCTACCATTAAAGTAACATCTAAAATATATAAAAGCAAAATATATACAGTATAAAATATATACAAAATGATTAAAATATATATTTTTCCCTATCCTCCTACTAATCACAGCACTGGGGGACGGACGGACGGGCGGATGAAAGGACGGACAGACAGAAATATAGACAGACGGGGGTAGGGGTCTTTACCTCGAAAAAATTTACCTCGCAAGCAATTACCTCGAAAAATTTTACCTCGAAAGCCCATTACCATAAAAAATTACCTCTAAAATACATAATTTTTTAAAAATTATAAAAAAACTAAAACAAACTAATTTTTTTTAGAAAAAGAAGGAAAATTTGACAGCAATAAATTTATTATTATTTAATAGTTATTTAAAGCAATAATATTGATATATTATACAAAAAGAAGGTATTTGAAATCACAAATAATCAAAAAGCTGTCAATAAATCTACAGCAACATTTTTTATAAACAAAATAAATAATTAACAATACATGTTATTTCTTTGCAAGCAATTTCACCATATTTTCCTTTCCAAAAAAAAACTGTCTTTGTACACACGATCTTTATAATTCACAAAGTTTTTTTACACCGCTAATTTATCTTTCGCAAACTCTCAATATAGGTTAATTAATTCATTTTGAAATATTTACTAAAACTAAAAGCTAATAATTGCCCGTAAATTAAAATTTAATCAGTAAATGATAAAATATGAGTAAAAAAACTACAATATACACTAATCGCAAAGAAACAGATAAAAAATTAAAAAATCCCTTTTCGAGGTAAAAGCCGTTCGAGGTAAAATCTTTCGAAGTAATGTACTTTCGAGGTAACGACTTTTCGAGGTAATGTCCTTTCGAGGTAAATTTTTTCGAGGTAACGTCTTTTCGAGGTAATGTCCTTCCGAGGTAAATTTTTTCGAGGTATTTTTTTTGGAGGTATTTGCTTTCGAGGTAAAATTTTTCGAGGTAAAGACCGGCTCCCGACAGACGGATAGACAGGAGGCTAGACAGACGGACAGACAGATGAACAGAATTACGGACAGACGGATATTTTGAAAGTTGTTCAGAATTCGATAAAAAACATTTAAATATATTTAAATAATTGTATATTTTTTGTATCTCTAGATCTTGACGATTTTGACGAAAACTATCGTCCACCTTAAGAGATCTGTGAGCTATTATGTAAAAATTGTTTCGTGTCTAAAGCTTCTAAGAAACCATTTTCTAACAGTACGAAATTAAATCACGGTAACAAGATTAAAATATATAGTTTCAAGACGAACTTAAAGTGCAAAAGAAATAAGTACGGGTCAAACTGATTCAATGTACTAGAAACCTCAAGGATTTCTTCTTCTACATAAAGCGATTATATATATTAAAAATTAATGTTAACACCCGACATTAAAAAAAAGTATCATATATTATTATAATAGTCCAGAAAAATTTAGTAGAAAGCTTAGTCTAAGAGCTGGTGACCATTTTTATTTCATTAGTTTCTCCCTGCTGTAATTCATCGTCTTAAAGTACATTCAAATTAATCTATTTTTAAATCGACAGGGCCTTAATCGGGTCCCTTTGGGTGTTATAAGCCCCAAAAAGGTAGTGAAATCGGGTATAGGAAAAATATATTTTTAAGTTACCGAGTCAAATATTAAATTTCAGCCATGAATATGCAATATCTCCTAAGTGTAAAATGTCAAATTTTACAAGAGCGATGAAAAACAATTCTTAAAGTTGCTGTTTACTCTATAAGGTGTAAGGACCTTACACCACTTCCTTCTGAAAGAAACTGTCAGCCACAATATAAGGAAACACTCCAGTGTATGCTTTATTCTTGGATTTGAGTAAGTCTTTTGACAGAGTTCATCACCCTACCTTAATAAAAGCTCTCTTGATACGGAAAGTACCCTGCTACATTGCCGACTGATTCAGAACTGGAACTTCAATGCGACTACCTTCATCCTGTGGGGTTCTACCAAATCTTCTAGCTTCTTACTGCGGAATGGTGTACGCCAAGGAAGCCTTCTAGCTCCTGATTTTTTCAATGCGTATATTAACGAACTTCACTATATCCTGTTGACAGTTGCCGCTGGTTGTTTCTGTGGTAGTATCAAAGTTAACTGTATTTCATATGCGGATGACATGGTGCTACTATGTCCTTCTTTAGAAGGCCTCCGGTTACTTCTTCGTAGGTGTGAAGAATTCGCGTTAAAAACATTTCTTAAATACAACACGGACAAAAGTAAACTAATGGTATTTAAACCCCCAGTGTATAGGGATCTGATTGTTCCCTCAATTTCCCTTAATAATACCCCTATCGAGCAGGTATCTAAACTTAAATATCTCGGTCATATAATAGACAATACACTGTGTGATATGTACTAATATGATCGCAAGAAAATTCAGCAAGTGTTCTGTAGAAGTTAAAAACCGTTTGTTCAAGACTTTCTGTTACGACCTGTACTCAGGAGAACTCTGGTGCAACCACACTGTGGCTTCTTGGCGTACGTTACGCGTTTGCTATAATAATGCCTATCGCATTATTCACAGACTTCCGCGGTATAATAGTGCCTCTGAAATGTTTGCTACAGCCCGAATTAACACCTTGGACGCTGTTCGGAGAAAAAAGCTTGCCAGCTTTGTAGAGCGCCTTTCCTGCACCCAGAACAATCTGTTAAGAGCTGTAGTTTCATCAGATGTTTTCTGGACCTCTACTATTTTTGGAAGTTGGCGACGTCTTTGTTTTTTGTTATAATGACTGTAATGCCAACCTTTTTTTTATGTATATATTTTTGTGTATGTTTTATTTTTATTTTTTTTTTTCTAATATTCCTATGTGATATGGCTTATATGCCGGAATAAATGCTTTATTATTATTATTATTATATTGCTTTAATATTAAAAATAGAATAAACAGCAACGCTAAGAACTGTTTTTCGTCGCTCCTGCAAAATTTGACATTTTACACTTAGGAGGTATTGCATGTTCACGGTCGATTTATTACATTTAGATTAGTCTATTTTCACTGTTTCATGCAATTAGTAGGCCAAGTGGTAAAAACACATTAAAAAGTTGATTTGACATATTTCAGTACTATAAACTTGAAAGAGTTTCCATTTAATCAAAATGTCTTTCATAAATTCTCATTTCTTTAAAAAATTGATTATCACATATTTCAAAGGCACTTTTTAAAGACTTGGCCCCAGAATTATAGTGTATTACTATGAAAATAGCTTAATCTGAATATAATAAACGTTATGTATATGACACGGCAAGTTAAAAATAGATTTTTTGGTAGCTCATTGCACAGCTTTCGAAGGTTCTACCACCCAAAGGAACCGGATCCGGAGCCTAGAAATTTGGAAATGGCTTTATTTAAATGTACTTTTGGTATATATTTTATATTTTTAGCTTTTAAAATATGAGCAGAGGGCATAGGGGGAAAAAGTTTCTTAAATGGAAAGGAAAGTCGTGATAGTTTTAAATTTTTTCGAAAGTTTTTATTAATAAAAAATTTAAAACTAGTTTATAAATATCGGGAAATTAATTGTTTATCAAAATTTTTTTGATTTTATTAAAAATAAATTACCAAACCTACTTTAACCCTTTAAAAAGCCCCCTATGTCATACTAAAAATATCAAATATATGCGAAAAAATTGCTTAAGTTGCCTTATTCATGCGTTTAAAGTCGATATCTCGACTAGTTGAAAAGTTCAAAAGTCCAAACTATAAATAAATAGTTGATTTATTAACTTAATAAAAGTCAGCTGGTACAAGATAGAAAACGAAAAACAGGTGCTGCCGTCTATCGCTAAACTAACGAAGTAACGTAGGTATTTCATTTCTAGTATTAGAAAAAAAAACATTTAAATGTATTACTTAATTTATATTAAATGAACATAAATGTTTTAACACTTTTAATTACCAAAAAACTTAGTTTTTTAATTTATTATTCCTAATTCAAAAATCAACATTTTGTAACAAACTTTACTGCAATTAAACTTTTCAATATGACGTCAAAATGCAAATAGTTTTTGTAGTGGGAAAGAAGGTAAATAATTGTAAATAAAACAGGTATGGTTGTAGATAAAATATTATACAAACCTCGGTTTAACATTTAATTTGTCCTTCAGGAATTAGCAAACCCCAGAGCTAAGCTCCTTGGTTTGCTAACTTTCCCTCAGGAAATGAAACAATTTCCACTTCGGTATCTAATATTCCTAAGTTTTTATCTTATTCAATTTTAATTTCAATCCTTTATTAGAATATGCAATGTAGCTATTAAAACAATAAATTTGTACACTAGTACTTATATTTACACATTGTTTTGTATTTTAGCTTAATATAAAGTTAATATTTTCTCTTAACATAATCGACTAGGTTTAATTTAAATTTTTTAAATCCAACACAGTTTTTAAGTTTAAGGGGTAATTCATTAACAAGTCTGGAGTTTTGTAGTTTTACAAAAAAGTCCTGGTTTTGCCTTGTATTATGTTCATAAACCTCATTAATAAATTAAAATTTTCGCTCAAATAAATAGGTACGTAATATATTATTTTTTATTTTTATATACATTCTATTGTTTTATATACAATTCTCTGTTTGTTTATATATACTATACTATATGTTTTCTTTTAAACTATATTTCTGTCGAATGCAAAAATGTAAATATTTATTGGCATTAAATAAATTATTTTCTTTGTCTCTGGATATTACATATTCAATTTTAATATTTTAAAAATCTAAAATTTTATAATTGAAATGAGGTATGTAGGATCAAAAGGTCCCAATTTTTTAAAAATGAGATTTTTATACCATTTAAATCTATATTCCAAGGATCAAATTAGTATATTTAAGTACTAGTTTCATAACTCGCCGCAAGCGGCTCGTTTTGTAAACTTGTACTCGTGCGCTAAAAACGTGTTATGAAACGAGTGCTTTATACAATTTTTTCTATTTTGCTCTAAAATTTAAAAAACTTACATTTAAATTGATGACTGATTTAGAGATTTTTGTTTTGGGTTGGCATTACAGTTTACACTATGTTTAAAATTATAAGAACAAATGATATTTTGATATATTTTACAGTCATCTCTTCTTTTTTCACTGCAATTAACCAGTCCACAACTTTAACACGGTAAAAAATAAACCAAAAAATTAAACTTTAAACCGACATTGACGTTTGCACGCAAAACGTCAAGAGATAGGCTTTTGTATGTTGCCAACCCAACAGAAAAAAAAGTAGAGACCTCTTATAGGCCTATAAGAACACGCAAAATGCGTGTGATTATGAGCTTATAAGAGTCGCAAAATAGAAAAAAGTTATATAGCATATGTCAAAGTCTTTTTAAAGTATTGTTTTTTAACTATAAAAATCGGTGTTAGAATAAAAAAACTAAGACTATCTGTTGTGGATGAGGGGAGTAAAAAGGGGTTGTAAGATTTGTTTTGGCCCTCTTTTTTGATATTTACCCAAGTAACACTAATGCTCTTATTTGGCTCTCCAAGGTCCCTTTAAAACTATACAATAAAACTTTGAATAACACCAAATGATCTTCAAGACAGTCTTGGCAGCTTCTAGCCAAAAAGGGCCCATCCTAAAAGGATCTTTAAGACAAAATTTTAAAACTATATTAAAATCATTTAGTTTTAATTTTATATTCTTAAAGAATTTTTCAAGGCAACTTTAAATTTATGTATTAAAAATTATTAACTGACGTTTTGCATTTAAAATATACTTGCAGCAGACTAAATTACCTTGAGAATCATTATAATTATTCTAAAAGGGTTTTATTTTGTTTACTAAAGTCGGAAAACTTTTGTGTAAAATAGTTAAAAGGGCAAGTCTCTATAATGGCAGAGTGGTAATATTTTAAATGTAACTCCTTATTTAAAGCAGATCATAAATAATATTCAAATGCTAACTATTCTGGTAAAGAATTTAACAACGGATGGCACTTTTCTGACAAAATTTAATAAAATATTTGTAATAATTTACTATTTTACTATTCCTTAAACCTACTTTTGTTTTGATTAACAACTGTAAAAATTAAATCTTTTCCATATGCTATACACGGTGTATTTGAAATAGCGTCGGAAATTTTAACAGTTGATTCTACATCATAAAATATGACAAAAAGTTCCTATAAACATATGTCTAAAAATGCGTCATAAGGGAGCTACACTCCTTTGAAAGTGGCTAAAAAATCGGTTTTTATTTAATAACTCAGGAACCCCTTGAGATATATCAACGAGGTTTTGCATGTCAACTAATCCTACCAAGGCCCGTTTTTATGTGTTATTTTCATGTACTTATTTCAACCAGGGGTGTGCGAAACGGGGGGGGGGGGGGCTTATCAGTTTTTTGTCCAAAACTTTTTACTGTGTAACTTTTTTGCAATTTTATTTCTGAAATATGATTCCTCAGGTCAAAATACATAAAAAAGGTACTCTTGTTGTAATACTGTAGGATTAACCGTTTTCGAGAAAAATTTGATTTGAAGGTGAAATTCCACGGTTCGAGGACGAAAAATTAAATACTAAAATGTTGAAAACCAAAATTTTAATTATGCAGGGCGCATGTACATTAAAAACTAAGAAAAAAACCTCATATACAGGTACTTCCAAAAATCAATCCTAATGGAGCTATGGTCTCCTAAATATGCACCATTTTTAAAGGGCTATGGTAGCTTTAAAAGCGTTTTTTCGACCTACATGTATGGAAATTTTTTTTCTTAGTTTTTGATGTAGAATAACATTGCATCATTAAAATTTTGGTTTTCGACATTTTAGTATTTAATTTTTCGTCCTCGAACCGTGAAATATCACCTTCAAATGAACTTTTCTCGAAAACGGTTAATCCTACAGTATTACAACAAGAGTACCTTTTTATGTATTTTGACCTGAAGAATCATATTTCAAAAACAAAATTGCAAAAAAGTTAAACAGAAAAAAGTTTGGGACAAAAAACTGATAAGGCCCCCCCGTTTCGCACACCCCTGGTTTAAATAAGTACGTGAAAATGACATTCAAAGATGGGCCTTATTAGGATTAATTCACGTGCAAAACCTCGTTAACATATCTCAAAGGATTCCTGAGTTATTAAATAAAAACCGATTTTTTTAGCCAATTTCAAAGGGGCGTAGCTCCCTTATGACGCATTTTTAGACATATGTTTATAGGAACTTTTTGTCATATTTTATCATGTAGAATCACCTGTTAAAATTTCCTACGCTATTTCAAATACACTCTGTATGGAGTAGAAAAATAATTATTATAATTATAATTGTAATGAACAGCAATAACAGTAGCGACATCTGCTGCTAAAAGCAGAGACTGTATAAAAACTAAAATAAAAATGACTAAATATACCCCTTTCTCCCCAAAAGTAACCAAAACACTGACCGCATTACCCCTTTGTATAGCTACCCTTAACCTTTCCCTAAAATACATGCCCTCATAAGGATTATGTGAAGTTTATGGCAAACTTCGTTCAAAAGTTTTTTAGTCATAGGTCCAAAAGTTCCTAATGTTTCGATTGCGATAGGGTAGAAAAGAAGAAAGTAAAATGAATTTTTTAATTTTACGTCGCTCAGCATTCTCAGCGGCCGCACCGGGACGAATAGCGCTCTCAGGTATGTTGGAAAATGCCAATGTGTCCGTGCAAGTAAAGTCCCAGACCAAACACTTTCCCCTGGGGTAGGGTACTAGAGACATACCATCTGGACGCTTTCCATCTATCCTTGCTAAAAGGCCTTCAGGTTCAAGAACCGGATGCAAGTTAATGGTTGTTAACGCTTTTTTTATGATTTCATTGGCCTTGAAATGTCTGCTATAGCGACCACTACTCCTAGAGCATGATAGGCCATGCTTACCAGAGGCAATTTTACTCCCACAGACACAGTCATGCACTTCAACATTATTGGAGCCCAGTCTCAAGCCAACACAAACCCGTAAAAGATCCTTGTTTAAAAGTAAACCTAAATTTGAAATAGAAAGAGCGTTAAGCCAAAGACCAAATTCCTTTTGCTGGACAGCCTTAATTCGGGCCTTATCCTTATTATTGTTGGCGAGATTTAACAAATTGGTTGAGACCATAAATGATAATAATTAAATGTATATGCTTTTATCGAAAATAATATTAACTAATAACAATGGTTAAAAATAATAACTTTTCAATTATTCATAAATTTATGGCTCGATTTATGGGAAAATTATTTTATTATCACATTTATGTCTGTGTATTTAACACATTTGTTTAGGAAAGATAATCTTATTAGAACACTGCCGGATTAGTACAAACGAAGACCATGCCTTGTAAGTACATCAGGGGAGGTTCAACAATTTAGTATACCTCCCGTGTCACTCTTTGTAACTTTTGCCTCTATCATCTAAAAAATTACGTCAACCATTATGGAGTTTGATGTATGATACATCAAAGCCCCGCTATCTTACTCAAATTAAGAAAACATATACCTATCGACTGTGTGGAGTCAAAACCGGTTTGTTAATAAAAATTTCAAAACGACTATTCATAACTTTTTTCGCTCTATTTAATGCTATATAATAATAATCATTTACCGCATTTTCCTTTTAATAGTATTCTGTTTAGTATTCAACTATTTTAAAACGTGATAATTCAGAATTTCCTATTTTTAAACAACTTTAAATATGTATATCGCGGAAATGTGATTTTGCCACTTGTTGGGTTTTGGCTCCAAACTCTCGTCATTTTGAATATATTTTTTTATTGAAAATTTGTCTTTCAATTTTAAAATATTTCAATTTTTTTTGGTAAACATTGGTGAGGCAAGAGGGGCAAATGAGGAGAATACAATATTCTTTTCACAATTTTTTTAAAATTATTGTATAGGAGTTTTTGAGGTTGTTGAAATTGAATTTCATAATAAAAAAAATCTAACTCCAACCCCACGGGGATGAGGGGTAAATATTTTTAAATGTTGTCCGTATTTACGTCAAAATTGGTATATATGAGTTTTTGGGGTCGACGAAACTGAATCGAATACTAATGTTTTTCTAAAGCCACCCCCTGAGGGGCGGGGGTAGTTTTCGTGAAAATTAGTATATAAGGGTTTTTGAGGTAGGTAGCTAAAACTAAATCTGATAATAAAAAAATCCAACCACTCCCTGAGAAGTGGGAGGTAGTTTTCTTGAAATTTGGTATATTGGGGTTTTTGAGGTGGCTAAATTTGAATCTTTGAATAATATTTTTCTAAATACTCTCTGGGGGGGTGGGGGTAGTTTTCGTGATAAAAATCCATTTTACGGTTAAAAATGAAAAAGCCTTTTTACTGGGCAGTGTATTTTAACAGTTACCTATTCATAATGTAAAAAAAAAATTGGACACAAAAAAAACAAAACAAAAACACGAAATAAAAAACGAAAATCCTATTTAATAAAGTGACTTAACTTTTTACCTGATACCCCCTCCCCTCGTATTACTTTTTATCCCCTACAGCGACATAATTGTTGAACAGCCCCTTTAATGTATTACATGAAATATAGACAGAGAAAGAGAGAGAGAGAGAAAGAGAGAGAGAGAGAGAGAGAGAGAGAAAGAGCTGCGTAATAATGTTGTAATATAGTATAAGCCAATTGGGTTGTTTTTGTGAAACTTTTGACCAACTGGGTACCGATTCTTGACTTTCAGCACTGAGATGAGATAATACTTTATTGGTTTGGTTTGAAATTGCAAAAACTATTAAAAAAAAAATTAAACTCGACTACCCAAGTTCGCTTTTCTGAAAAATATGTATTTACAATATCATCAGCACAAGTGCTGATAAGTGGACGCAATCAAACTTTGGCAGGTCTAATGTTCTACAACTGCTAAACATTACCGTATACGTATAGAAGCAGGCAAAGTGGATGCCAAACAAATAAGTATATAAGATAAAAGTTGCACCCAACAGTAAACAACTAAAGATCGAGGTTCAGATTGCTTGTAAAACTGTAGGTCCCCGGAAAAGAAAAACATCATCATAACAATGTAGTGCAAGTAAAAAGAGTCATCTAGTTCTAGACTTTAGCTTCATACGATGGGGAGGCCACGGCGGTAACCCATCCCTACTACAGCTTCTATTCCCAAATAGTAACCGAACTACAAAGAACATGTTCTTATGATAATGACTCATTCCTAAATTCCAGTCTATTAACCTCGCTATAAAGTATATAGAACATGTTTAAAACAGCTATCTAGATTGGCTCACAGCAAGGATAATACTGTAATCTTACAAGCGGGACTTTCGCTGATTTCACACATAGCCTAAAACGGATTAACTGAAACAGTCTTGTCGAATTGTATATATACATGCGCAATTTCGGATGGTCATATATCAGTAAATGCGATTTGCACCTGCTACAAAGGACCCGAATTATATAATCTCAGATGTACATAAGTACATATATATCAAAAAAAGTTTTAAACGATTTATGATTTTATTTACTTTTTATTTATTTTTTTTTATTTTTTATTCTTTTGTTAATGTTATGTGAGTCTGTTACTATATTAATTTTAAAATGGTTTGCATTGAGGTGGGTATACTATTTTTCCTACGACCTAACACTTAAACATAAAAAAACGCAAATCTTAAAATTAGTTTTTCAATTTGAGGTTATGCGTTTGACGTTTAATAATTTTTGTGACAGCAGATATGTAAAATCAGCTGATTGTCACTTTCCAACCATTCTTATAAGCAACGGGTGGGAAATAGACACTAACTACTAACTAGGTCAAAGGAAAAATTTCTAACTCCACTTTTTTTTTCAACTTCCAGATAATTGGGTGACATCATTCTCTTAAGGCGCCTTTTCACGGAGCAATTTGTACGCATGTTTGGTGTCAAGCAATCTTGTTGCTAGAATGATTCAGTCACTGTGCATGCCTTCAGAAAAATTTGATGCTATTTTCGAACCATCAAATTATTAGAACAAGTTCTATTTTTCGACGATTTTCATGCAAGATTTATAGTTATTTTCGTGGTACCAACCTGGAAAAAAGTTACTAAATCGATTTCTTTTTACTAATATAGTAGCAACTGGACATGTTAATAATTATTATTATTAATAATAGGCCGGTCTGTCTAACTAAAAAGCATCCTTAAAAAAGCAAATGCTAGGTTATGTTTTTGTCAACAAATGCAGAGACATGTCAAAATTGTCTGGTTGGCAGCATTGTTTAACTTGCAATATATAGCGTCAAACTTGCGTACAACTTGCTCCGTGAAAAGGCAAATGAATGTGTAATTGTACTCATGCTATATCTGGCAGCAAACTTGCATAGCACCAAACTTGCGTATAAATTGCTCCGTGAAAAGGCGCCTTTAGAGGAAAAAACGCGCGCGTCAAAATTAGTATCCTGATTTTATGAACTACAGTGTCGGCGACTTTAATTTCTTATTGTTTGTCGTAAATATGATTTTTTCGTCAATTTGTGCCCCTATAACCGAACTCAATCGTACTTTTAATTTATTTTTAAGTTTAACCCTCAATGAATTTTCTATTTCAGGGGATATTATTTTCAAAAATAACAGGAATCTTCCTCTCATAGAACTGTTTTTTTTTTTTATTTCGAATAAACCGTATAATTGCTTCCACATTTTTAAAATTTTTCAAAATTTCGGAAAGCCGTATTGTATTGTATTCGTGCAAAAAAAATTAATTTTTTTTTGTGACGTTTTATGTCGATATAAATCAATTTCAATCAAAAAAAAAAAAATTGTCGGAAAGCCGTATTGTATTGTATTCGTGCAAAAAAAATTAATTTTTTTTTGTGACGTTTTATGTCGATATAAATCAATTTCAATCAAAAAAAAAAAAAATTGTCGGTCGATCGGTCAATCGGTCGGTCTGTCCAGGAAATCTTGTGGGCACGATAACTTAAGAACGCTTTAAGCTAGAGACTTGAAATTTGGCTTACAGGTATGTTACAAAATGTTCTCGCTCGGGATTGTTTTTGGTGAACATTGGGTTACGGCCAGGGGGACAAATGGGGAAAAATACATTTTTTTATAAAAATTTGAAAATTGCTAACTAGGGGTGTTTGAGGTTTTTGAAATTGAATCTTATAATACAAAATTTCTAACTCCACCCCCGCAGGGATTACGGGGCAAATATTATCAATATTTTCGTCAAACTTGGTATATAGGTGTTTTTGGGGTCGACGAATAGGAATCTGATAATAATTTTTTTTCTAATTTCACCCCCTAAGTAGTGGGGAGTAGTTTTCGTAATAACTGGTATATTGGGGTTTTTGAGGTTGCTGAAAGTGAATCTGATAATAAAAAATTCTAAATCCAACCTCAAAGGGGTGGGGGGTAGTTTTCGTGAAAATTAGTATATTGGGGTTTTAGAGGTCGCTAAAACTGAATCTTATTATAACATTTTTCTAATTTCACCCTCTGAGGGGTGGGGGTAGTTTTGTGAAAATTGATATATTGGGGTTTTTAAGGTTGCTGAAAGAGAATCTGATAATAAACAAAATCTAACTCCACCCCCTAAGAGGCGGGGGTAGTTTTCGTGAAAACTGGTATATTTTAAAGGTTTCTAAATGAGAATCTGATAGGTGCGGAGATGAAAAATGGGAAAGTTCTTTTACTGGGCAGTGTATTTTTATTGATTAAGTTATCGTGTTTACAAAAAACATTTTCAATGTAGCTTACCCATGATTTTTTTGTCTAGAATTTTTTGGACGATTTTGGATAATTAGAAACTATCGTATTATACTCTTTTAGCATATGCGTACTGTAAAGAGTATAATATTGACTCTAACTAGCCTAATAAAATGAAAAAAATTTTACACAGTTGACCGTGTAGACTTGACTTGACAAGGAAACATGTTAGGGTGTGTAAAATTGTGTAAATTTTACAAAAAAAAGTGTTAAAATTACACATTTTTACACAAGTTAACACGATTCCGTGACAATCCAGATCTACACATTCGATATTTTTTTTCATCAGTGTACAAAGCGTGTGTAGTATAAAAAATATTTAAAATAGGTTAATTGACCAAAAAGTCAATTTATTTGCGAGACTGGTCGACTGGTTTGCCAAATTATTGTAGTCGTGTAGTAATCAATATAGTGCCCATAAAATAAATGCAGTGGGCACTCGTAATTTACATTTTTCAATGAATAATAATCTTTGCCGTATGAATTCGGATGAACTAATTAATCGAAAAAGGCATCCTATTCATTTCTGAAATGTGCACAAAAAGCGAATTTCCACTTGAAAAAATTGGATCTACGTTTTAAATTTGTGTTTGAATATACATAGTAGGCACATACATTAAAGGTGGCACGATATAACGGCATACATTTAATAGGTATTATTGCATTCTAAATAAACACTCAAAAAATTCTCAAATATTTCGGAAAGCCTTGCAAGGCTTGCAAGGCTTTGTATTCGTGCAAAAATGCTCAATTTTTTTGCGTATTTTAGCGTTTTGTGACGTTTTACGTCGATATAAATCAATTTCAAGATAAAAAAAATTGTACGGACAGAAATTTTTAATTTTAAACAAAATTATAAAAATATTAATTTATTATTCCATCAATCTATTTTCTAATCATCGTACAGAGTGATATTGGTAGACTGACAGTTTCGGGCTTCTGGTCCTCTTCAGTAACAAGAGTCTGTACGATGATTAGAAAATAGATTGATGGAATAATAAATTAATATTTTTATAATTTTGTCTAAAATTAAAAATTTCTGTCCTTACTAATTCTACGTCTAACCACCCGTTAGTGGTACTATGTGCTTGAGACACACAAGTCTTCAACTTGCTACCATTCAAAGTCTCCAGATTAGGAGAGGTTATGAGTAGTTGTCTACATCTAGAAATAGATGGCGCACAAGTCTACATCAATCTAATGGCTATATTCCTTTTGCGAGTAAAGTCTAAAAACGTTTTCTTAATCAGCGTGCAGAGTTGACTCTTGGTACTGAAGAGGGCCAGAAGCCCGAAACTGTCAGTCTACCAATATCACTCTGTACGATGATTAGAAAATAGATTGATGGAATAATAAAAAAAATTGTCTCTCTATGGGCTAGAGACTTAAAATTTGGCATACAGGTATGTTACCAAAAGTTCTCGCTCGGGATTGTTTTTAGTAAATATTGGGGTGGGGCAAGGGATAAATGGGGTAAATACACTAATTTTTCACAAAAATTTTAAAATTGCTATATAGGGGTTTTGGAAGTTGCTGAAATTGAATATGATAATAAAACATTTCTAACTTCAACCCCACGGGGGTGAGGGGGTAAATATTTCTAAATAGTTTAAATATATTCGTCAAAATTGGTATAAAGGGGTTTTTGGGGACGACGAAACTGAATCTGATAATAATTTTTTTCTAATTCCACCTCCTCAGGGTGGGTGCTAGTTTTTGTGAAAATTGGTACATTGTGGTTTTTAAGGTTGCTGAAATTGAATCTGATAATAAAAAATCTATTTCACGCGCAAATGTGAAAAATGGGCAGTGTATTTTTACAGAAATGAGACAATTTTATATGCATGCACCGAAAGTAAAACAAAAGGCATCTCCGTCCCGCATAGTAACATAATCTCAAAAACAATTAAAAATTATTTTTATTTTAATTTAAAAAAAAAATAGTTTATTTTTTTTATATTTTTAATTTTTTGCTACAGTCGGTCACATAACCATTTTGCTTTATGTATTCATTACAGCCGCTTAATTATGCATCTTCATTAAACTAATTTAACAGCTTCAAGTATACCTACAATACGCTTAAATAATACGTTTTTTTTATGTCTATTCATTTGATGGAAGTATAAAACCTAATGTAGGAAGTGTCCATAAATGACGTCACGCTATTTTGGACCAACCTCTCAACTCGTCATGCTGATACGGACCTTTCCTTTCCCTAAGTCACCCGAAATAAAAAACAGCCGTCTCGAATGAGCGAGAATACTTTCTCATAAAAAAAGTTAATAAAGTTAAAATTAGTATAATGTAAGGATTATAACTGCTGTAACAGAGTGGTCACAATGTATATATTGAGTATTTATATTTTTATTTTTATGGTTATTGAACGTGACAAAGTATTGTTCTTAACGGGCGGTTTGTTGTTTGTTTTTTCAGATGCTAATATTATTAGTATTTGGGAAGTTTACATTTTGTGTAATTGAGGCGTATACATAAAAAGGGTGTACATTTTTATTAGACTAATTAATTGGTTAATTCGGTTTTCTTAATTAATAAATATGGGAAAATCTTTAATGATGTTGTTTTAGATACTGGCAATTATTAGGGACTGTTTGTAAAAATGGTTTTTTCTACTTCGAAGCAATGTCATGAAAATCAATATCAATCAATAAGTAGAAGTAGTTTTTTTAATCATTTCTCTTAATCAAATTTAAATTCATTTTCAGTAATTTAAAGTAATTCAGTTTATTTTGATCGAAAACTCTTCAGATATTTTTTGTTTATAGTTTTATGACTAGTATATCGGCATCTCTGGGAAGGGATATTTTGCCTGTTTTGAGTTATGGTCAAAAATGGGATTCGGAAATATGTAGTCGGCTAGTTAAGTTGGGTCTTAAGGGAATTTTAGAATTAACGTAATATGTGAAAATTTAAAGTCGCGAGTATAGAATATCTGAAGGTTAAAGATACTATGTTAAGCT
>CAUEHQ010000144.1:0-22500 GCA_958510825.1 Brachypterus glaber | reverse complement strand
TAAGAAACCGTTTTTTAGAGTTGACTTTGGTTTGTTGTAAAATAGGTTAAACTAGAGTGGCTTAATGTGACTTTTTCTGTCAAAAATAAGACATAATTTAAAATCTAGAGAAATGGCAAATCCGCAAACATGTTTTTAACCGTTTCCTGATATACCAAATTTGTCAAAATATATTTTTAAGTTTATTAATCATGACATGTTTTTAAAGTGCCGTGTTTGTAATACCTCGCATATAACTATTGTTGTTTTCCAGTTGAATTAATCATATTCTCTTCATTCTGTTATTACGAAATAGATAAATGGAACCCATTTTCTTCTGACTTAGAGTAACATTTAATAAACCTTATTGAAAATGTGCGCACATGTAATTTGTGATATCTAGTGCCAAACCAAATAACAATTTTTACCAGATTTTATTGTCTACACTTTGACACATTAAGGCTCTTTAGGTTAAACTATGCAAAAGGGTAGAAATCGAATATTATTTAGGAACTTGACTTTTACTAATCTAGCTAAAAAGTATTAGGTGGCAAAATTAACAATTTGTTATATAAAAAATAAAAGCGTTAAAATACTTAATATAATACTTTAAAACCAATTAAAAAACAAACATTAAGAGCATCAGTGTTTCGAAAAATGGAAAGAAAATTTTATCAGTGTTTTCTTGTATAGCGAGAAAGGAATTTTAATAATTAAAATTTTATATTTTATCATACAATTTTTTAACTAGAATGAAGTTTGGCAAAATAAAAAAGATTTAATTAACTTAAATTTCTTGTCATAAAAAGCTTAAATTATATTATATTTTCACCTGCACTAACATGAAGTCGGGTTAATTTGAACAGCCCCCTGTTTTTTGTGTTCACAGTATCGAGCTTGAACTGTATAACAATATTCTCAACCAACTTTTTTCTGTGTGCAGCAGTATTTTGTTATTAATTTATTGAGAAAAAAATCAATTTTTATTTTGATAATAATATTATAATTTAATAATTTTATTTATTTGTGTTTAAAATTTATTTTATCAATAAAATGTAATAAGTTATTATTGTAACATAAAATGATTTTAGCTATAATAAGGTCAAGTTTAAATACTTTACTTTACATGACCATAATTATAATTAACATTAACTGAAAAAATATAAAAACAATATATAATAAAATAAAAAAAGTATTTATTGTGGTAAAAATACCTTCAATATAGGGCATGTATTTTCTTATTTTCTTCAACGTGTAGGCCGTATTGACAACCATGTCCCCCTGCCCACATTTTAAGAGCTGAAGATATTATATATATGCTAAAAGATAGTTTAAGTTGTCTTATTTAAAAGTTCCAAACTTGAAGTCGATATCTCAACTGGTTCAAAAGTTAAGAGGGGGGGGGTGATAAATTTTTAAATATTTTTTTTAATTTATTTCTGCTCCAAAACTTATTTGTGTGTCTAGTAATTAAGCTTTTAGTTATTGTTTTTGTAAATTTTTTTAATTTTTTATTAGAACACTTTAAGAACTTGTTACCTAAAGATTAAAGAAATTTTCACAAGCTTAGTCTAAAATAAAATAACGTTATAACTTTTTAGAATAATAATGAAACTGTAATAGCAAAAAATAATGCAAGTTAAAATATTTAATTTCTTTCAAATACTTAAACACAAGTTAAAATTATTTAAATAAAATATTGCTGAAAAAATTGTTGTAAAATTTATATTACAGATTCAAATAGAGAACAAAGCATTTTTTTTGTTTTGTAAAAAAAGTATTAAAGTGTCAAGTTTTTACAAAAATAATTTAACAGAAAATAAAAGAAAATTAGGTTTTGATCAAGGGGCTTGTATGACATACATTTTCAGTAATAATATATTAAATAACACAAGGTTGAAATTAAAATTAGAACAGTTTTTGAGAAAGTCGATTTTCAATTGTTTTTATATTTTTTTCAGTAGATATATGTTTTTTTTTTTTGATATTGATTAAATGACTTAATAATACTGTAATTATATTTTTTGGCCTTTTTGATAGTCCTATCTTAAAAATGTCCTCATTTTTATTTTTCTTTCTTATCCAAGTTAAAGAATATTTAAATTTGGCAATTCATAAAATATATTTAATGTTATCATTTTAAAAATGTATATGGAGGTGAAATAAATTCTTGTTATATTTTAAAATTATACATTTAAATAGTAAAATTAAAAATAAAATATTTTTTTTTTTAAACAAATATTTTACTATTATATATTTTTTTAATAATAATTAAAATGACTTTGTTTCCCAAAAGCTAGTAAAAAATGTTTCTGTACACTTGTAGCTTGTTGTTTTGTTTTGTCACAAAACGAGTAATTTATTTTAGGTGAATCACCCTGTATAGTTTATTTTTAATTTATCAGATTGGGAAAGTAGTTTATGTAATATTATAATTATTAACACGGCATTTTTATATAAAGAGTGCGTTTTTTTTATTAAAGAGTTTTTGGTAAGACGGTTCCAACCTACATTTTTTATTACTATGTTCTGTTTTTAGAGAAAATAACATTAAAATTAATTAACTTCAGGGCATTTGATAATAAATTAGGACATGATTTTTAGTAAAAAAATATAAATTTCTTTAAATGATATCATCGGCTTACAAGCAAAAGGCACTAAGTCAATTTCGTTGATCAAACTACTTATTTTTTTAATTAACAAAAAATATATATTTATACATTAATTCAATTTGCATTAGTTCATTTTTCCAAAAATAATTATTACAAAATTAAAATTTAAATTTGTATCTCAGTCATGTTTTATGACTCTTTGCTTGTAAGCCTACGATATATGGTTTATAGCTTGTCCTAAACGAGTTCAGTAGTGGAGATAGATACAAAAATTATAAAAACATGTCAAAAAAAAATTAATGTATTCTAATTTAATAAAAATCTATTAAAATCTCATCTAAGGCTTTCATCGGTTTTCATCGCAGACCAGTGTTTTTAATGGACTGTTTTCAATTTAATAATAAAATTATTTTTAAATACTGCAATAACACGTTTCCTTTTATTTTTACGATTTTTTTTTAAAGTTTACCCCTTTTAACTTTAATTTTTTTAAGGGGATTTTAATAGGCTTTCTTAAGATTTTTTCTTATTTACAATTTTATTTTATTTTTTTAAGTTATTTTAAAAAAATTTGCACAAAAATGAATTGATTTATACAACTATTTTTAAAATCAAATAATTTATTTTCCCCCCTTTTACACATATCATTTTTCGTTTCTTTTTTTTCTAAAATTCTACTTTTTTTATTTGTTTTTAGGCACTTAGATCTTAATCTTATTTTTTTGTATATATTGTATAATTTTACAAAATCTCAAAAAGACTTTTTAAATTCTTTGATACAAGGGTCTTTAATGAAAAAATAAGTCTATCCGTTTGATGTTAGCTACAGTATTTTGATTAATAGATCGCACAGGCTAGATTGATAATCATCATCATCCCTTTGACATTATTATTGTTTCTTACATTATAGTTTACAAAGCACTTAGATCTCAACTTTTTATGTCAAGTTTAAAACTGCCAAAAAAGTATACCGTTTTTAAGATACTAACTTAAAAAAAAATTAAAAAAACATTTTTTTTTTGCTTTTGATTCAAAATATGTTTCCTTAACATTATGTCAAACTATAAATATAAGGTGCAGCACAAGCGTAACTGTTAATAATAATTTAACAATGTTAAAATGTGTTCAATCAATTCAGAACAGTTAAAAACAATCAGGTCAGTTCAAAGCTCATAAAAAGCTCTTCAAAGCTCATACTAGCTCATAAAAAGTTGTTTAAAAGCTCTTCAAAGCTCATACTAGCTCATACTAGATAAAAAGCTGTTTAAAAGCTGTTTAAAATGCTCATACTAGCTCATAAAAAGCTTGTTAGAAGCTGTTTAAAAAGCTCATATTAGCTCATACTGGCTCATAAAAAGCTGTTTAAAAGCTGTTTGAAAGCTCTTCAAAGCTCATACTAGCTCATACTAGCTAAAAAGCTGTTTAAAAGCTGTTTAAAAAGCTCATACTAGCTCATACTAACTCATAAAAAGCTGTTTAGAAGCTGTCGAAAAAACTCATATTAGCTCATACTGGCTCATAAATAGCTGTTTAAAAAGCTCTTCATGGCTCATACTAGCTCATATTAGCTCGTAAAAAGCTGTTTAAATGCTGTTTAAAAAGCTCGTACTAGCTCATACTAGCTCATAAAAGGCTGTTTGAAAGCTCTTCAAAGCTCAAACTAGCTCATCAATATCTCATAAAAAGCTGTTTAAAAAGCTCATACTAGCTCATACTAGTTCATCAATATCTCATAAAAAGCTGTTTAAAAGCTAGAATTATCATAATAATAAAAAGTGTTATTTTTTGTATTTGTTTTTGATTTGTAACAGGTAAATAAATATGATTTCTTGGCTCTATATTTATACTATAACCTGGGTCTACTCTTGGTGCAAACTGGTACAAAGTGTGTGAGGTTTTGCTATTATAGTATGAACCTGAAACAATATCACATTCTATACGAATTGTTACCACTTTAACAATATTTACAGGTAAATCTGATTCATGCAGTTTATTAGGTTCTAAAACTCTTGCTGAAAAAACAAGTAATTTTCCTACAAATAGTCTCAATTTGGGACTTGTGATAAAACCCTGTAAAAATGTGTATACACCTATATTTTACACCTCATTTTTGTCATTGTTTATGTCTGTCAAAGGAACCCAAAACTTGACCTTGAGTAATCTTTATTTTATTTAGGGATATTTATTTTATAATTGATTGGCTATTGTCATTTCTCTTTTCTTTTATTAATTTGACATCAACAGTGTGTGGAATATAAATCTTTAATTTCCTTTAGCATCGCAGGGATAATTCGATTATTAATCTTATTAAATAATATCCTGGTGCAGGTAAGTCGAATTAATATTGTATTTTATTAGTTTATTAATTCGCATATTTTAAATAACAGATTTGGATTTTTGGGATTTTCATGACTCGGGTTCCTCTGACAGACCTTCGGATTTTGGAAAATATAAGTTAATTAGCAGTGAACTTCCTCTTTTATTCCGGACCTTAACGTTTTGAACCGACCCTATTACGTTTTCAAGTTTGGGCTCGAATAAAGAGAAATGCCAACTGAACATTCACCACCACTACTTCCAAGACGGAGGTCAACAAATGTACAACCAGCCTTTTCACCACTACCAGAGCTGACAAATGAGGGTTTTGAAGGAGGACGAGAGGACACTGCACCCCCAATATTGTCACCACAGGTTACCATACCAAACTCAGGTATTTATGCTCCATTATCAAGTGAAACTTGTCCATCTGGGGACTGCGGCGGAGCCACGGGGGCAATTCCTCGATTTAATCAACAACCGGTGGATATGTGGGCAACAGGTGCCTTTCCCAGGAGTGATCGAGATACATTAAATACGAGAAACAATATGCAATCTAACCTAAATAATTATAATTTTAATTTACCAGATCTAAGATCACAAAATGTAAGTTTTGCACAGCCACCCCCGCCATATAGTAGTAATTTTCAGCGCACTTTACCTAGTTATAATTTAGCATATTCACATTACCCTGTTCAACAAAACATGGTCCCTCCAAATTATAATCCTGCGGTACTTTACCCAATGCAACAAAACCCTCCACCACCAATACCCAATATTGAAGCTTTAGCAAATATTAAAAAATTGCTTCCAAATTTTGATGAAAACGGTGGTATTCACCCTGTGAGTTTGTTGATAGGGTTGAAAAAACACTCACAAATTACAACATTCCATTCCACATATTAACTACAGAACTGGGGGACCTTTTTACTGGAACTTCTAGATACTGGGCCGTGACACTTTTGGGAACATTAATTAATTTTAAGATAAGATAAGATAAGATAATTTATTGCCTGTTATTACCAGAGGTTTACACAAGTCATGAAATATATTTAAAAAAATACATTTAGAAAAGAGTACAAGATAAGGTACACAAATAAAATAAAATAAATAAAGCAATTAATATATTAAAAATCGAAATTGCGAACATCAATGTCTAGAAATTCCTGATAACTGTAAAATGCCTTGTTGATTAAAAAAGTTCTTATTTTAGATTTAAATGGCAATAACCTTACGTGGTCAGGCAGTTTATTAAAAAATATGGGACCAAAATAATTTTCGCTAAATCTACTTGAGGCGAGCCTTAGGAATTTAATATGTATATCATTCTGATTTCTTGTATTGATACTGTGAATACTTGATCTTGTGTTGTATATATTCAAATGTTCTTTAACGAACAAAAGACAATATAAAATATAAATACATGGAAATGTCAATACATTCAGTTCAACGAAACAGTCTTTTACATCTTCACGAAAGCCTTTACCGCAAATGATACGAATAGCTTTACGCTGCAAACCCCAGCTAAGGATTGAGTATGTCATGTGAGAGACAATCAGAGAATGATATGCAGTAAGTGTAATGTCTCTGGGAACTAGATTAACTAAGTTTCTAAGTAAAAATAAGTTTTTTGAAATTTTGTTTGAAATGTGGTTTATATGATGTTCCCAACTTAGCTTAGAATCCAGAATAACTCCCAGAAACTTTACACTCTCTGGGTTTTCATAGTTCGTATGGCGATGCGTGAAGTACATTTTTCGTGTTTTGTTCAAATTTAAGCTTAATCCATTTGCGTCAAACCAATGTTTTAGCCTGGATTGTATCTCTCGTAGTTCACTTGCCAAAAAAACTCACTCAAAGAATTCCGCACTGCGGTCGTGTCATCGGCAAATAACAAAAGTAGATTCTCTACGCCTCCAAGAGCTCTTACCAGATCGTTTATGAAGATCAGGAAGAGTATAGGCCCTAGGACAGAGCCCTGTGGTACACCGTCTAAGACACTACCCCATTGCGAAGGTCTACCATTATAAAAAGTAAATTGTTTGGGATTTGTCAAATAAGATTTAACAAAATCACAACTATTTTGGTCAAAGTTATAAGAGCGAAGTTTCTGAACAAGTTTATCCGGAGGGACACAATCGAAGGCCTTTTGTAAATCGTATAGCATAGTCCCAGATATTTGCCCATTTTCCATAGCGTCAATAATCATATTTAACAGTTTATTAATTGCCTTTGTGGTGGATTTGTTTTTCCTAAAACCAAACTGGTTACCGTAAAATAAGTTATTTTCTTCAAAATAGTCAACAATCTGTTTTTTAATTAAATTCTCGAAAATTTTATAAATAATAGGAACGAGAGCAATCGGACGATAATTATTCATATCATTTACATTTCCTTTTTTATGCAATGGTATAATTTTGGTAATTTTTAACGCAGATGGAAAAATACTATTATTAATGCAATCATTAAATAAAATTGTTAAGGGACCTGTTATAACATCAATTACGGATTTAATCAAGCCCACATTAAGTCCGTAATGGTCTTTACTGTTCGTATTATTAACATTTTTTATGGCTTCCCTGACTTCGATATACGATGGTGATTTAAAACTGAAGAACTCATTAGCTATATTATTACCTAAGTATTCTATAAAATTATTATTGGGTTTTATATTTTCTTTAAGTTTGCTAGATATGTTGATAAAAAAATTGTTAAAATCATCACAGTTTATATCGTCAGAATTCTTTTTACTTTTTTTATTTCTGTGCTCGTTTATAATATCCCAATAGATTTTATTATTTTTATTAGAGTTTAAAATAGTGCGCTTATAACCATTTTGCTTTGCCAATTTTATATGATTTTTATATGCAGTTTTAGCCTGTTTTAAGTTATTGTAAATCATACCATTGTCAGGAAAGTTATGATGTAGATCAGACAAAAATCTAACAAACTCTCTATGTTGTCTAACTTCATCATTAAACCAACTGCATCGCTTATTTTTATGTTTTAAACTTGTTTTGGATTTCTCTGGAAAAGCTACGCTTCGTATAGCGTAATTTTATCCATAAACATCGAAAATTTTTGATCACTATCAAAATGATTCTTTTAACAAAATCCCAATTGACCTGGTCAAGTAGATTAAAAAAAGTTAACTTACCGCTTGTTGTTATGGGCCTAGTGGTACATTTTACTATGTTATTTTCAATATTAAGTTTGTTTACAAATATACCCACAGCTTTGTGATCTGATATAGCTGGGTTAAAAATATAAGTTGAATTGTTTCGGATAGAAGTATCAAAATTTATCAAAATATTATCTAAACAGTTATAATTGCGTGTTGCATTTAAACTTGCATTTTTGCAGAATTTTTGGAGCTTCACTCAACAGACGTCTACACGGCGGTCGGTACAATAGATCTACTTCCTATGTAAATTATTTTTTGCAGCAAATTTCACAAGCGAAATATCTTACTCCAGCTTATTCGGAACAAGAACTAATCGCCATTGTTTCGAGACACTTCCCTCCAACGATAAGCTGTGCTCTTATAGGTAGTAGAGATATTAACGAAGTTTTGGAACGTTTGAGAATGGCCGACTCTTTTGATAAAAACCCGTCTTCTTCATCTTCTTCCACTTCATCCTTCCCACATTCTCAAAATTCCCATAAACCCGAAAATTTATCATCTAAACAAATGTCAAACAAATATAACTCTAACTCCACTTTTACGCAAAATAAAA
Organism: Brachypterus glaber; assembly: GCA_958510825.1. NCBI lineage: Eukaryota > Metazoa > Arthropoda > Insecta > Coleoptera > Kateretidae > Brachypterus > Brachypterus glaber. Next base: position 13,856 of record CAUEHQ010000144.1, on the reverse strand, counting down.
ACATGCAAAATAATGGTAGTTTTTCTAAAAATAAAAATATTTCTCATATCGAAGTTGAAAATGAAGACGAAAATTCGGAAAACTAGTGTGCCGTCAGCGGAAATGTGCACCATCTTCGCTGAGGAATATTTTAAAACACAAAGACTGTCTAGGTGACAGTAAACTCTTTGTAAATAACCCTAAAAGTGAGTTACAATGCGATTTTGATCATTTGCAATTGTCTAGGGAGTCAAGTAGGATTCCAATAATTAAATTAAAAATTGATAATAGGGAATTTCCATGTCTGATAGACAGTGGCTCTGAATGTAGTGCATTTTCTGGTATCGTTGAAGACTGCATCTCTGCGGCTAACATTCCAATCTTCCCAGTAACTGGAATTAGGGTGACGGGAGCTTTTAAAAACAAAAATCGAAAAATTACCCACCAGGCTTTATTGCCTTTTTCTATTATGGGTTGCGAATTTGAGTTTGAAATGCTTCTGATACCAGACTTAGTTTATCCTTTAATTTTGGGCTGCGACTTTCTTAGGTCTATGCAGGCAGACATTAGTCTTCAACAGGAGTGCATTTTTTTAAAATATAAGGACAAAACTATACAAGTGCCAGAGGCAAACATGCTTCATGAATATGCAGCTCCAGAGGCTTCACCTATTAAAAATATTTATGCAGTAAAAAAAAACCCACAATTGCAACTGAACAAAATCAAACTTATTTAGCAAGTAAGGAGGATATTGATAAAGTTATAGGCAATGCGCCACTTTCTGAGAATCATAAAATAAAATTTAGAGACTTGCTTTATAAACACCGTACAGTTTTTTCAGAAAAACCTGGGTTAACTTCTGAGTATACGCACCCTATAACCTTATTCAATAAAACTCCTTTCAATCAGAAAAGTTATCCAATACCCGTAGCCCACAGATCGGCAGTAAATTAAACGTATGCTGGCCTTTGGCATAATTGAGCGAACCTCAAAATGTGCTTTTAATAGCCCATTGGTTACGGCCGTCAGAAAGAACGGTACCGTGCGTGTTTGCCTTGATGCTAGAAAATTAAACAGCGTCATGGAACCCGACACAGAGCTCCCACAGAAGGTGCAGAACCTTTTAAAGACCCTGCCACCTGACGTATGGTTCATGTCGAGTTTAGACATGACCAACGGATACTGGCAGATCAAACTTAGACCTGAAGACCGCCAGTATACTGGTTTCTTATATAATGGTACTTCGTACCAGTTCAAAGTTTTGCCTTTTGGCCTCAAAACGGCAGTATCCAGCTTTACCCGGGAAATGGAGGCAATTCTAGGCCCTGCTTTTGCTGAATTTCCTAGGATATACATTGATGATGTCCTGATTTTATCTTCAGACATAGATTCTCACCTGGGGCACTTAGATAAAGTATTATCTAGGCTGGCGGAATCGGGTTTTACTCTCCGACTAAGTAAGTGCCATATTTTTAAAAAAGAAGTTCATTTTTTAGGATACGTCTTATCGGAGGACGGTATCAAGACCGACCCATCCAGTTGAAGAAAGTTGTTTTTGCAGATATTTTTTAATATGAGCTACTTCGTAAGCCCCCGTTGGTATAGAAATAATATGCTCCTTCTTTTTCTTTGTTTTATTTTCATCAGTATTGTTTTCAACTTCTGTGTAGTAAAATTTATTGTTTTCCCCTCCTCAATATTAGGGATAGAGTTGTACGTATAAAATCCAATCAGTGCCAAGGAATACTGATAATCAGGGTCAAGTTCTATTGGAGGGTAATATTCTTGTGACAAGAGACTTGTATATCCTAAAAGGGTGAATGTCAGAGACATGACTATAATTGGAGAGATCTAAAACTATCAAGCTTTTTATAAGCTATTAAATAAGATTCAGATAAGATTCAGATAATATTAAGATAAGATTAAGATAAGATTAATAATATTGTGGTTATAACCTAAATCCTTAAAACGACACTGATTTTTAGTTAAATAAAAAAAGACAAAAAAATACATTTAGTGTTTTAACAGTACAGCATTAGTGAATTTTTTTTAAATGCTGTTTATTATCATTTTCTTATTAGTATTACTTTCACCGGGTAAAGACTTTCGTTAGTAAAAATTTTTGTCTGGAAAATTTGTGACCATGATAACGCTTTAAGCTACAGGTATTTTAGGCTGCCAATTTTTTTTTTCAAAAAACTATAAAAAAATATAAATAAAATTCAAAAAATCTAAAAAATTTTAACTTTTTTTTCTTGGTGTAGCGTTTACAATAAAATTTATATTTATATTTTTTTCCCGTAAAGGAGAAGATTTCAGCTAGTTATTTTGTTCAGTCACTCACTGTTGCTGTTATTAAAAATATTTAAAATTGATAAGGTTGAAATTATAGACTTTAGATATTAGACGGTGACAGCCCCTGGGGCTATCCCAACCGGTATCGGGGTGCTCGGTCGCCCCGTGCAGACAGCCTGTACACGTCAGGTTACACATAGGGGGCTGGTAGGCGGAGCCCAGGTGGCCGATGTTTGCGGCGAATTCTCCCTGTTCAATGGTCTTCGACTGATAGATACGTGCCATTTTCGGTCTGGACCCTGAATGGCATTGTCGTTGTTGCGCTGCAAGGCGACGTCACCTAGAGGGACAGAAAAATATGTTAATTTTGTGCATCAGGTTAAGGGCTGGGGAATAAAGGAAAAAATTGTGCAAAACCTTTTGACGAGGGGTTTGAACCGCGGACCTATAGTTTGGTAGACGGATACGTTACGTACTGCGCCACAGAGCTCTCTGCGATACAAAATAATTTAGTTGAAAGCTTGGTATTATAAAATTATTTAATATAAACCAAGAGCCCTGGAAAGTTTAAAATTATTGAAAGCAAGGACTGTCAAGCCCAATCAGACTGTTAAGTCTAGCTTGTTAGCCTAAATTATGAGACCAAATTAGTAATAAATATTAAACATTGATATGCAATTTTAAACCAAACAATTACAGATACACACATATACAAAATTTAATATTCTTTAGAAGTACAAAAAGCCAATACCACGTTTTCGCACAATAATTAGACCAAAATATCAAAGAGAGATTCCGTACTGTTTCCGTAATATCTATAAATTATAAATATATAGTTAATATATGGCACCTTCACCAAATTCTCTTGAAATATTAATTAAATAAAAATAATTTTAATAGTTTTATAATTTAATAATTATTACATATTAAAAATTATTCTCAAACTCATTTTGCAAAAAAGTTTAGTACACACAGAAAAAATGTTTTCTTAAATCAAGAATATTGTGATACGTATATAACAATATTGTTGTATACGAGGAGGTGACTTTCAAAACGCAGTTTTTGACAAATAACACATTTCGAGATATCAACCAAGTATTAATTTAGGAACTATAACAGCTTTTGTACTACCAATGAACATCAGGTATTATCTATTTTAGAGAGAATAGTTAAATTACATTGGCGAATTAAATTTCACTAATTATTAAAAAAATTTATAGGAATACATACTTTTTTTTGACTGAGGAATTTTGTCGCAGTTGAAACCTGTATTGACTGTAGTATAAGTAATTAAAAACTGCGTTTTGAAAGTCAAGCTTTGGTTCAAAAACTGCGTTTTTCCATGTGCTTTTCTACTAAACTAAAATTTTAATATGAAATAACAAATTTTTTAATTTTTTTTTTTGGATCAATAGATCGAATATGCATTAACAGTGTAAACACCATCATTATCTCAATTTTTCAAAAAATGTCAAAAACTGCGTTTTGAAAGTCACCTCCTCATATATATTTGTATATATGCATTTAAAGTCGTAACTCACTCGTTGTTAAAACATTTTAGGACTGGCTGCCATTTGAAGACTTTTATATATCGACTTAATATCTTTCAAAATATCTTAAATATATCTAAGGATGATTTATGCAAAATTTCAGCTTAATCTGATTAGGGTTTACCAAACCCCTATACCCCCCCTCTTATTTATATACGCCCCAGTTTTTAAGGGACTAAGCTCACCAAAACGTTTAAAATTTGTAGTATTATGATTTTTGGGTCAAGAAACACTATAGAATAAAGTCTACCACACAGAAAAATATTGGCCCCTAAAAGTCCCCTAAAACACGCTTTTTTCCACATATCTTTTTTGTAGTTAGTTGGACAAAAAATAAAATAAAATTTAATTTTTATATCAATTTTCAAATTTTACTATTTTTTTTATTTTTCCCCATTTTCCCCCGAGAACTTTCGGTAACATACCTGTATGCCGAATTTCAAGTCTCTAGCTTAAAGCGTTCTTAAGTTATCGTGCCCACAAGATTTCCCAGACAGACCGATCGACCGATCGAACGACCGACCGATCGACAATTTTTTTCTTTGCTTAAAATGGATTTATATCGACATAAAACTTCATAAAACGCAAAAATACGCAAAAAAATTTTTTGAAAATTTTTGCACGAATACAAGGCTTTCCGAAATTAAAACAAAAAATAAAATGGTAAAGCAAAATAGGCTCATACATTGAGAATGTATGTACAATGTACAATATGGGTCTATTTATAAGTTACGTAACATTATGGAGGCAGACCCCCTCTCGCCCTAGTGTCATGTTGTGTGTTGAGTTAAATGAAAAAAGCGTTACACAGAGAGGTTCAAAATAGTAAAAAAAGGTTTTACATAATATATGGACAGCCCTTGTATACTATTTGTATCTATACCTAAAAAATATTTAAAAAATCAATATCACAAGAGATTCTATTAATAATATTCATATTCATTTAAATGCTGGACTATCAAAACGCAGTTTTTATGCTTTGACTTTCAAAACGCAGTTTTTAATTTTTTTAATATGCAATTTTTTTAATAATTAGTGAAACTGATTTAATTCGCCAATGTAATTTAACTATTCTCTCTAAAATAGATAATACCTGATGTTCATTGGTAGTATAAAAGCTGTTATGTTCCTAAATTAATACTTGGTTGATATGAATGTGTTATTTGTCAAAAACTTCGTTTTGAAAGTCACCTCCTCGTATACAACAATATTGTTATATACGTATCACAATATTCTTGATTTAAGAAAACATTTTTTCTGTGTGTACTAAACTTTTTTAAGAACTTTTTTGCAAAATGTGTTTGAGAATAATTTTTAATATGTAATAATTATTAAATTATAAAACTATTAAAATTATTTTTATTTAATTAATATTTCAAGAGAATTTGGTGAAGGTGTCATATATTAACTATATATTTATAATTTATAGATATTACGGAAACAGTACGGAATCTTTCTTTGATATTTTGGTCTAATTATTGTGCGAAAACGTGGTATTGGATCTTTGTACTTCTAAAGAATATTAAATTTTGTATATGTGTGTATCTGTAATTGTTTGGTTTAAATTGCATATCAATGTTTAATATTTATTACTAATTTGGTCTCATAATTTAGGCTAACAAGCTAGACTTAACAGTCTGATTGGGCTTGACAGTCCTTGCTTTCAATAATTTTAAACTTTCCAGGGCTCTTGGTTTATATTAAATAATTTTATAATACCAAGCTTTCAACTAAATTATTTTGTATCGCAGAGAGCTCTGTGGCGCAGTACGTAACGTACCCGTCTACCAAACTATAGGTCCGCGGTTCAAACCCCTCGTCAAAAGGTTTTGCACTATTTTTTCCTTTATTCCCCAGCCCTTAACCTGATGCACAAAATTAACATATTTTTCTGTCCCTCTAGGTGACGTCGCCTTGCAGCGCAACAACGACAATGCCATTCAGGGTCCAGACCGAAAATGGCACGTATCTATCAGTCGACGACCATTGAACAGGGAGAATTTTCCGCAAACATCGGCCACCTGGGCTCCGCCTACCAGCCCCCTATGTGTAACCTGACGAGTACAGGCCGTCTGCACGGGGCGACCGAGCACCCCGATACCGGGTGGGATAGCTCCAGGGGCTGTCACCATCTCAGCAAGTCTGTGCGGTGGCTGGCCTTGAGGCATGCCAACTGGTATACGGGGGGCCTGGGTGCCCTAGGGGACGACCTGTATACACCAGGCCTTAGGCTTAGTATAATTTTCCTATAAATGTTCATATTGTACATATTTTCTTATAATAAAGACTTGTTAAAATTGAAATTGAAATTGGTTCAAACCCCCAGCAGCCGAGACTTTTTTAAAAAATTATTTTCTACAGCTCATACATCCCTAATTATAAATTATAATTTGTCATATATGCATACGATCTTGACCTTTTCAGATAACAAGGTTCTTTGGTAATATTATTTGAATAACATGTTGTTTATTTTAACCCATTTGTCTGGCTAGGCAGTCCGGATCTTTGGTCTCATTTCTACCGCTAGATGGCGACACCCTCTGGTCATTGTCGTCAACCGAAAAACAAAAAAAAAAAATTTTTTCACGATTTTTTTTTTAATTTTTTTTTTCAGGATTTTTTCAGGACTCGGAGATGTCTTCAGCTGAAGAGGTCCTCCAGTTACCAAAGTGATTTTAAAACCCGGGAGTCCTACTACTAATTGGATTTTCTTAAAACAACCTAAAAATTTATAATTCTGACAGCAGATTTGGATTTATAAGAAAAAATAGATAGAAAGGCCAATTTCTTGGTCCTCCTTGACCTAGCCAGGCATCAGGATATTCTCTATTTAATATATTTCTCGCCAGGTTAGAAAAATGTGCTGGACACCCATCATGCTGAAATCAAATAGTCATCAATTTCGCGTAGACTTTCCAAGGGGATATCATCTAAAAGAGTTTCAAGTTCCTCATCTAAAAACTAAGCATATCTCTGTCCATTTAAACGCTCCGGAAATTCAAATGGACCTACCTAAAAATTAATTTTAATTGTTTCTTATACCAAAGGTACTCGCTTTGTTTTTAAATACATACAACTGTATCCCCGATAATGCCTGACCATAAATTTACTTGGCCTAGCCATATGGGGATTCTCAGTAGAACAGAAGTGCATATTTCTTGAATTAAAATATCCACCAAGATGAAAACAATACTCATCAGTAAAAAGTACATTTTTGATAAAATTCTCATCGTTATTATGCCTTTCCAAAAACCACTGGCAAAATTCCACTCTTATAGGGCAGTCTTGCAGCCTTAGAGCTTGAACCCTGGTAAAATGGTATGGATGCAAGTTTTCATCTTTCACTATTCTTTGAATGGTGCAACTTCTCTAATGCTGGCCTCACCATTTTCTTTGAAAGCATCTAAAACCGCTTCCTCGGTCTCCACTGTTCTTGTCGTTCTGGGAGCACCACCAATTTCCCTTCTATGCACATCCAAACCACCTTCGCGGGCTCTGTTTACCAAACGCAGAATAGTAGGCACACTCATTTGTTCCCTTCCAGGAAACCGCTCCGCATAAGCGGCCGCAGTCGCTAATGCACTCCTATTACATTCACGGTAAATAATTACCATTTCTGTGTAGTCCGCTGAGTTATACATGTTTTAATCTTGTCTATTAGTTATCTTTATTTACAGAATACAAGTCTTAAAAGGCCGATCTGTAACAGTTGGGCCAACAAGAAACTATCCTTGTTGTTACACATGTTACACATTTTCAATCAGTAATAGGGATTCCACACTATAATAGTTAAATTGTCTTCTTCTTTCAGTAAATTTTAACATTTAAAACAATCTTTTTTCTTTTTATGTAAGTCCCATTTCAATTCTTTACTATTTTCTAAATAAGATTAAAGGGAGTTTAAAAATAATTCCTTAAATAGTATCCCATTTAATTGTATGTGCACAGGTAAAACTTTCAATTATTCAACCGTTCTAAATTAAGACCTAAAATTAAAAGTAGGATTATAACAAAGAAAAACACTTAAGAAATTTAGAAAATTATTACAATAAAGTTAAAAAATCTATAATCTTCCAGTAATATAACAGTTTAAATATTAAAAAATATTTTTGACAAATTGTCAAATTTCAATTTGAAATTGTCATCAAACTTTCAAAATGCATACCTTCAGCTACTGGTATGTTTCCATAGAAACCAAATGGGCGATTTATCCACTCCAGCTTCTGGGATTGGTGGAAAGAAAACGTTCTTATCTCAACATTTCATACATACACCCCCTCTCAAATTTTGCTCAATTTCTTTTTATTGCTGTATAAGTACATATGTAATTTTTTTAACGTGATTTCTGATACACCCTGTATATAAAAAAATATGAAGTTTCCAGTTACCATTCCCAACAACATTTCCAAAAATTACGGTGTGGGTATTTTTGTAATTTTTTAATAAATTTTTAAACTTATCAGGTATTAGAATTTTATTAAAAATATTTAAATATTTATATGTAGTTTTTTTTAAAAGCCTAACAGAAAAATTCTGAAAAAAATTATAAAGTTACCTTTTCCATCAACATATACAAAAATTACGCTGTGGGTATTTTTGTATTTTTTTATAAATTTTTTACTTGACAGGTATAAGACTTTCTTAAAAATATTTAAAATATTTATATTTGTATTTTCTCAAAAGCCTAACAGAAAAATTCTGAACAAAATTAGGTTGCTACTTAACCTTCCTAACAGATATTTATAAATTACGTATGTTTGCAAACTTTTTATTTTTTTTTAAACTTTAAGGTATATGATTTTAATAAAAATATTTAATACATTAATATTTGTACTTATTTTTTAAAAATTCCGAATAAAATTATGGAGTATGTAAACAACTTTTTTTTAAGTTACTAACACGTGATCTTAGTGGCGTTTCAATTTTGCAGCTAATTTATAATAAATAATACCAATTTTTGGGGACCACTGATAATAAAAATAAAGTATATTTTTTTCAGTAACCATCTAAATTAATATAAATTTTTGTTCAGAAGTAATATTTAAAGAAAAAACTACGAATTTTCAATATTAATGAGCTTAGCGAAAAAACTATTACACTTAGAGTTTCGTGTCTATGGAGACTATTGATTGATTTTTTGGACTTTTTGATAGGTAAGAGCTATATATTTTTATTTTAGCGATTTTAACCGTTCCTAAAAAAAATAAATCGATTTTTTCATTTTTTTTTTGCCTAGTTACAAAACTTTGTTGTGTATTAAAAAAAAATATATTTATTAATCAGTTTTAGGTTGTTACCGAAATATTCTATTCTGAAGTGTGAAAAAAGTCTAAATCTATCATAACTGTCAAAGCAGTGGCGCACGTGAAAAAGGCAACTTTTTAAATAAAATATAAACTACAGGGTGATTCAGAAATAAGTTTGGACCCAAGAAATAATTTTAAGGGGCGATTCTAGGTCCAAAAATATGAAAAAAATTTCCTATAAAGGTTGGTCCGAAAATGAGCCCTAAGGGGGCTTGATCTTCACAAGGGTACATCTGAAAAGTAGTTTTTATCTAATATCTCTGGAACCCTATAAACTACAGTAACGATTCTTTTCACATGCATTTACATTGATAAAGTTTATCATTTTATGAAATTTTTAATTGCCAATTTTAAAAAGGGGAGGGCGATGTCACTTTTTTTCCCAAATGTTGTTCTTAAATTTTTTGACATTTTCTCAATAACATATTAATCTTTAATTAAAAATACATAAAAAAAACACCGTAGACCTAAGGAAAAAATGATATCTAAAAACTTCAAATGATCTTAAAATCATCTTAAAAAACTCTTTAGAGTATTGGAAGAGTATTTTAAGATCTTTGAGAGATCATTTCGAGATTATTAGTTTTCAAAATAAGAAATTTGTGACGTTGCCAAATCACCTTAATTGGATTTTCCACTAGCAGTTTTCCGATTTTCAATACAATACAATATTGTAAGTATTCTAATAGGATAGCATAAATGATGGAAGGTGCACCTAGATGTAGGTACATCTACCAAGTCAAACCAACAAAAATAAAACGATATTATAGATATTTATTTTATATTCTGTATCAGGAGAACAGGAGTGACCGACGCGACGGTGCCTCTTCTTTCTACCTATAAATGGATTTTATGATAAATAAAAATATTAGGTTTGCATCGAGTCTAAATGTATTCTTTAATAAAAAAACGACTGGTCTAACAAACGAATACTTTCCCCTTAATTATGTATATCTGCTGAGTTCAGGGGTATCCAAGTATTACGTAACGCTCTTCGACGAAGGGGTTTAGGGGTCACCTGAGTGTTTGGACTTTTTTGGACGTAACACTCTCTGGGAGAGATCTGCTTAGTTAAGGGGTATCCATGTAGGTCCCTTTTTATGAATCGCCTTTTTACTAGATATTGCTTTTAATATATATTTCAAGTTCATTACTTCTGTATTTTTGATCGTTAAATTTGATCTATATAAACCGAGCGGCTGTTTATTTTAACACCATTATTTTTAATTATGGGTCGATGTACCATCTGATAGTTTCTAAGACGATTCATAAATTATACAGAAATGCAAGTGACTTCTGTTTAAGAGTAGCGAAATTCGTATAACGAGGTGTGCTTTAACAAAAATAATTGCTAATTACTAATTAAATTTAATAACATAAATTCAAACTATTACATTTGGTCAAACTAATCTTTACTAACTAATATTTCTTAGTTAAATCTTTTAACTAATTTTCTAGTTCTGTTTACTGTGTTTCATAGTAGAATTTTATCTTTAATTTAAAATACATTTATAAAAGTTTATCTTGACCGCGCCCTAAATGTTCAAAATATTATTCGAACTTTAATGTTCATATTTAATATATAATTTTAAATCGCGGCACGGAAAATTCTAAGTCTCTATTACATAAATTTATTTTCATTTTTAAAAGTTTATATTCACTTATTATTTAAAAATTGTCAATCATTTTCTTTAACAGTTAAATTTTCTATTTCTCAAAAATGCAAAATTAATGCAAGTCTTAACACTTACATTATTTAAACAATCACTTTACACTAAGTTAAAATTTGCGGAGGCAAGTGTCACGTACAAGCTCACCAAATAACTGATCCATTTCTGCAAAAATCTTAGGTTTATATACCCTAAAATCTCATAAATCTGAATTTAATTGCAATTTTAACAGTACCGACAAACAGAACTGTAGCGATTAATAACCATTAGCGTCGTACGTTGGGAGTACTCTTAGCAAAATACTTTAATCATGCTAAGAATGTTTAGAGTAGAAACACTTATGCTACTAAAGCAGTGCATCTTTTAAGAACATGCTTAGCATGTTTACAGCACTATGCTAAGAACCTTTTCAAGGGAAAGATTAAAAAACCTTCTTAGGATGAAGTGTGTTATCAGGGCTTTTGAACGGAATGAGATAAAAACTTCAAAGGAATACGTACATCACACAACAAAAACTATCATTTGCCATATTTTTAATTTTTTGTTCGGTAAGACGGCGCCAGGGTGGACAATATTTTAAACGGCACCCTAGGTCTTGTGATACGCCATTTTAAAGAGCTTAAAATTTTGTATTTAACTGTTTAACTATTTATTTTTTAATATTTTTTTTTTATTTTTTTTTTCTTCAAAATTAATCAAATTTTTAATATTTTGTTAATAAATATTGAAAATTTTACATGAAAATGATAAATAATTAGTCTTAACATAAGTCCAAGAAAATAGACCTTTAAATGCGAATTTTGAGATAAGTTCTGGAATTTTTGATATAAGTTACTCTGAAGTATCTAAAAAATGATAGTGAAGAAATTTTTTTAATCAACCCCCGGGGAAGGTTGAAGGGATGATAGTCACAGCTTCTAAAAATCATAACTCGTTATAAAATGAAGATATTAAAAAAAAAATTATTTTATTAAAAAAAATTAAACTTTTATTTTAAAGATAATTTTATTTTTTTTTTTATTTTTTATAACAAAGTTATAACCATTGAAAATATTTAATTTTATTTTAAACCACTCTATAGAGTGCAAGTGCCGCTGTTTTAAATTTTCAAAATCCGTAGAAATTTTTTTTTTATTTTTTTTTTTTTTTTTTGATATGGATTGGATCATATTAGTCCAAAAATGCAAAAATTTCAAAATAAAAAAAAAATCACTTGCCGCCTTTTAACTACCGGATTTTATGATAAATTAAAATACTTCGCATTTTGTTTAAGTGTATTCTTTAATAAAATAAAACTACTTTCCCCTTTAGTTAAATATAAGAAGAAGAATTTTTAATTTTTTTTTGTGAAAAATTGCATATTGGCGTTTTTACGGTTCCTATGAAAGTAAATCTTTCATATAAAAAAAGCTTTGTCCTGACTGATTCGAAATTGAAAACATACGTGTTCGAGGATTTTTCGAAATTGAACCTTTGAGGGGGTGAAACGGGGGTTGAAAGGTATCTCAGAGACCTCTTAATCTAGAATATTCATATTTGGCAGGATTTTTCGACCCCTAAGGGGGTGAAACGAGGTGAAAGGTTGTTTAAAGAGAGAACTAATTTGTTTTTAACTACTATATACAGTTAACTCCACAAAAAGTTTTAAATATGCCAAAATGTCCATTTTATTGATTATTTTATAGTACAAGTAGGATCTTAAGATTTAATTGTTGCGTTTCCAATTATTTTATAACTATTATAAATAATTTTAACAAATATGTATCAAAATTTACAATCGCACTGTTTGTAAACAGTTATTTAGTTTATACTTGCGTTTTTATTTTTTTGATTTAGGTGTATTAAGTATTTTGAGTTTTTTTCCGCAAAATTTCCAGAATTTTTTTATAATATTGAAAATTTCATCAATTTTGAAGAAAAACAAATCTTTAAAGAAATAATATTAAAAAATAAATAGTTACATTGTTAAATAGAGAATTATAAGCTCTTTAAAGTGACATATCACAAGACCTAGGGTTTTATTTAAAATATTTTCCGGGTTATGCTAATTATAATTTTATAAGCTTTAAAATGATGTATTACACGAACCCCTTTTCCATTAAAAAAAATCCCCCCATACACACTACCCAAATTCTTAGAGAGCTAAATATATCAAAAATAGTTTGTTGTCTTATTTACGAGTTCCAAAAAAATAAGTGGTCCTTTTTTATTTTGTCACACGGCTATGCCTTTGTTTGCTGGTTTAAAATCAACTTTTAACGTATGGTTCCTTGATGATGGTTCACTTGCTGGAACTATGGACCACTGTTTTGGAGGATTTAAATTTTATTGTAAAAGAAAGGCCTAAATATGGGCTCTTCTTAAATAAAGAAAAATGCGAAATTTACAATTTGAACTGCAAAAATTTAGATGTTGATTAATTTAGTCAAATGAAGGTTATCAAGCAAGGCTATTTAGAGCTACTTGGTGCTCCTCTTGGCAAAGACGCTGAAATCAGTATTCTTCACAAGAAAACCAATTCGTTAGAAATTTTGGGTAATAGAATTCTTTTATTAGAGCCACACCAAGCTTTTTACTTTTAAAAAATTGCATTTCAATGCCCCGATTACAATATTTATTATATTTATATAAATAGAAAATGTCATTAAATACTTTTGATGAAGCTCTCCGTAACATTTTCTGTGCTGTAACTAATATTGATTTATCAGATGTTCAATGGTTACAAACTTCTCTCCCTATAAAATATGGTGGTTTGGGCCTTCGTCATTCAATGGATATTGCTCTGCCAAGTTTCATTTCATATTGCAATATTCATTCATATTCATATTCTTACCTTGTCAGATTATTAGTAATTAAATTTGATCAAATACAATTATATGGAATCGAAGAAGCAGTGGACCAATGGAAAGCTTTAACAAAATGCAATCCTTCTTCTTCATATAAACAATGTGATTGGGATACCCCTATTATTGAGATGGCATCAAACCTTTTAAAACAAAAAGCCAAATCTTTAAAGGATAAATCCCGCCTAAATGCTATTACTCAAAAAGAATCAG
>CAUEHQ010000143.1:0-18403 GCA_958510825.1 Brachypterus glaber | reverse complement strand
TGGTTAGTAAAACTTTAGTGTCTGTATCGTTTTATCATTTTTGCCTTTTTGCTCAAATTTAGGCAAAAAAGGAAAAAGTAAATACAATTTTCCAGCAACGAATGATTTTTTGACCTGAAGGCCCCTAGTTAGTCTAAATTATTTTTTAAAAACATTTAAAATATGCTATTATCAAGATTTTGGCGCTAGTGGCAATTTGTCAGCTCGGCCCTTTCAGCCCGAAACTGAAAAATATACATTTTTTGTATTTTCAACCAGTGAGCCTCTGTTTTTTTGGAATGTTTTAACTATAATATTTAAAAAATGTGGTTATTAAAATTTAAGTGTCCGTATTGTTTTATCATTTTTAACTTTTTGGTCAAATTTAGGCAAAAAAGGAAAAATTAAATAGAATTTTCCAGCAACGAATGATTTTTTGACCTGAAGGCCCCTAGTTAGTCGGAATTATTTTTTAAAAACATTTAAAATATGCTATTAGCAAGATTTTGGCGCTAGTGGCATTTTGTCAGCTCGACCCTTTCACCCCGAAACTGAAAAATATACATTTTTTGTATTTTCAACCAGTGAGCCCCTACTTTTTTGGATTTTTTTACTATAGTATTTAAAAAAAAGTGGTTAGTAAAACTTTAGTGTCTGTATCGTTTTATCATTTTTGCCTTTTTGCTCAAATTTAGGCAAAAAAGGAAAAAGTAAATACAATTTTCCAGCAACGAATGATTTTTTGACCTGAAGGCCCCTAGTTAGTCTAAATTATTTTTTAAAAACATTTAAAATATGCTATTATCAAGATTTTGGCGCTAGTGGCAATTTGTCAGCTCGGCCCTTTCAGCCCGAAACTGAAAAATATACATTTTTTGTATTTTCAACCAGTGAGCCCCTGTTTTTTTGGAATGTTTTTACTATAATATTTAAAAAATGTGGTTATTAAAATTTTAGTGTCCGTATTGTTTTATCATTTTTAACTTTTTGCTCAAATTTAGGCAAAAAAGGAAAAATTAAATAGAATTTTCCAGCAACGAATGATTTTTTGACCTGAAGGCCCCTAGTTAGTCGGAATTATTTTTTAAAAACATTTAAAATATGCTATTAGCAAGATTTTGGCGCTAGTGGCATTTTGTCAGCTCGACCCTTTCACCCCGAAACTGAAAAATATACATTTTTTGTATTTTCAACCAGTGAGCCCCTACTTTTTTGGATTTTTTTACTATAGTATTTAAAAAAAAGTGGTTAGTAAAACTTTAGTGTCTGTATCGTTTTATCATTTTTATCTTTTTGCTCAAATTTAGGCAAAAAAATTTTTGACCTGAAGGCCCCTAGTTAGTCGGAATTATTTTTTAAAAACATTTAAAATATGCTATTAGCAAGATTTTGGCGCTAGTGGCATTTTGTCAGCTCGACCCTTTCACCCCGAAACTGAAAAATATACATTTTTTGTATTTTCAACCAGTGAGCCCCTACTTTTTTGGATTTTTTTACTATAGTATTTAAAAAAAAGTGGTTAGTAAAACTTTAGTGTCTGTATCGTTTTATCATTTTTGCCTTTTTGCTCAAATTTAGGCAAAAAAGGAAAAAGTAAATACAATTTTCCAGCAACGAATGATTTTTTGACCTGAAGGCCCCTAGTTAGTCTAAATTATTTTTTAAAAACATTTAAAATATGCTATTATCAAGATTTTGGCGCTAGTGGCAATTTGTCAGCTCGGCCCTTTCAGCCCGAAACTGAAAAATATACATTTTTTGTATTTTCAACCAGTGAGCCTCTGTTTTTTTGGAATGTTTTAACTATAATATTTAAAAAATGTGGTTATTAAAATTTAAGTGTCCGTATTGTTTTATCATTTTTAACTTTTTGCTCAAATTTAGGCAAAAAAGGAAAAATTAAATAGAATTTTCCAGCAACGAATGATTTTTTGACCTGAAGGCCCCTAGTTAGTCGGAATTATTTTTTAAAAACATTTAAAATATGCTATTAGCAATATTTTGGCGCTAGTGGCATTTTGTCAGCTCGACCCTTTCACCCCGAAACTGAAAAATATACATTTTTTGTATTTTCAACCAGTGAGCCCCTACTTTTTTGGATTTTTTTACTATAGTATTTAAAAAAAGTGGTTAGTAAAACTTTAGTGTCTGTATCGTTTTATCATTTTTGCCTTTTTGCTCAAATTTAGGCAAAAAAGGAAAAAGTAAATACAATTTTCCAGCAACGAATGATTTTTTGACCTGAAGGCCCCTAGTTAGTCGGAATTATTTTTTAAAAACATTTAAAATATGCTATTATCAAGATTTTGGCGCTAGTGGCAATTTGTCAGCTCGGCCCTTTCAGCCCGAAACTGAAAAATATACATTTTTTGTATTTTCAACCAGTGAGCGCCTGTTTTTTTGGAATGTTTTTACTATAATATTTAAAAAATGTGTTTATTAAAATTTTAGTGTCCGTATTGTTTTATCATTTTTAACTTTTTGCTCAAATTTAGGCAAAAAAGGAAAAATTAAATAGAATTTTCCAGCAACGAATGATTTTTTGACCTGAAGGCCCCTAGTTAGTCGGAATTATTTTTTAAAAACATTTAAAATATGCTATTATTAAGATTTTGGCGCTAGTGGCAATTTGTCAGCTCGGCCCTTTCAGCCCGAAACTGAAAAATATACATTTTTTGTATTTTCAACCAGTGAGCCCCTACTTTTTTGGATTTTTTTACTATAGTATTTAAAAAAAAGTGGTTAGTAAAACTTTAGTGTCTGTATCGTTTTATCATTTTTGCCTTTTTGCTCAAATTTAGGCAAAAAAGGAAAAAGTAAATACAATTTTCCAGCAACGAATGATTTTTTGACCTGAAGGCCCCTAGTTAGTCGGAATTATTTTTTAAAAACATTTAAAATATGCTATTATTAAGATTTTGGCGCTAGTGGCAATTTGTCAGCTCGACCCTTTCACCCCGAAACTGAAAAATATACATTTTTTGTATTTTCAACCAGTGAGCCCCTACTTTTTTGGATTTTTTTACTATAGTATTTAAAAAAAGTGGTTAGTAAAACTTTAGTGTCTGTATCGTTTTATCATTTTTGCCTTTTTGCTCAAATTTAGGCAAAAAAGGAAAAAGTAAATACAATTTTCCAGCAACGAATGATTTTTTGACCTGAAGGCCCCTAGTTAGTCGGAATTATTTTTTAAAAACATTTAAAATATGCTATTATCAAGATTTTGGCGCTAGTGGTAATTTGTCAGCTCGGCCCTTTCAGCCCGAAACTGAAAAATATACATTTTTTGTATTTTCAACCAGTGAGCCCCTGTTTTTTTGGAATGTTTTTACTATAATATTTAAAAAATGTGGTTATTAAAATTTTAGTGTCCGTATTGTTTTATCATTTTTAACTTTTTGCTCAAATTTAGGCAAAAAAGGAAAAAGTAAATAGAATTTTCCAGCAGCGAATGATTTTTTGACCTGAAGGCCCCTAGTTAGTCGTAATTATTTTTTAAAAATTTTAAAATATGCTATTAGTAAGATTTTGGCGCTAGTAGCAATTTGTCAGCTCTGCCCTTTCAGCCCGAAACTGAAAAATATACATTTTTTGTATTTTCAACCAGTGAGCCCCTACTTTTTTGGAATTTTTTTACTATAGTATTTAAAAAAAGTGGTTAGTAAAACTTTAGTGTCTGTATCGTTTTATCATTTTTATCTTTTTGCTCAAATTTAGGCAAAAAAATTTTTGACCTGAAGGCCCCTAGTTAGTCTAAATTATTTTTTAAAAACATTTAAAATATGCTATTAGCAAGATTTTGGCGCTAGTGGCATTTTGTCAGCTCGACCCTTTCACCCCGAAACTGAAAAATATACATTTTTTGTATTTTCAACCAGTGAGCCCCTACTTTTTTGGATTTTTTTACTATAGTATTTAAAAAAAAGTGGTTAGTAAAACTTTAGTGTCTGTATCGTTTTATCATTTTTGCCTTTTTGCTCAAATTTAGGCAAAAAAGGAAAAAGTAAATACAATTTTCCAGCAACGAATGATTTTTTGACCTGAAGGCCCCTAGTTAGTCTAAATTATTTTTTAAAAATATTTAAAATATGCTATTATCAAGATTTTGGCGCTAGTGGCAATTTGTCAGCTCGGCCCTTTCAGCCCGAAACTGAAAAATATACATTTTTTGTATTTTCAACCAGTGAGCCCCTGTTTTTTTGGAATGTTTTTACTATAATATTTAAAAAATGTGGTTAGTAAAATTTTAGTGTCCGTATTGTTTTATCATTTTTAACTTTTTGCTCAAATTTAGGCAAAAAAGGAAAAAGTAAATAGAATTTTCCAGCAACGAATGATTTTTTGACCTGAAGGCCCCTAGTTAGTCGGAATTATTTTTTAAAAACATTTAAAATATGCTATTATCAAGATTTTGGCGCTAGTGGCAATTTGTCAGCTCGGCCCTTTCAGCCCGAAACTGAAAAATATATATTTTTTGTATTTTCAACCAGTGAGCCCCTACTTTTTTGGATTTTTTTTACTATAGTATTTAAAAAAAAGTGGTTAGTAAAACTTTAGTGTCTGTATCGTTTTATCATTTTTATCTTTTTGCTCAAATTTAGGCAAAAAAGGAAAAAGTAAATACAATTTTCCAGCAACGAATGATTTTTTGACCTGAAGGCCTCTACTTAGTTCAATTTTTCTTTTGAAAATATTCAAAATATGCCAATAGTAAGATTTTAGCGCTAGAGGCAATTTGTCAGCTCGACCCTGTCATCCCGAATCTGAAAAAAATCAAATTGGTCCATTTTCAACCAGTATGCCCCTACTTTTTTGGCATTTTGTCAGCTCGACCCTTTCAGCCCGAAACTGAAAAATATACATTTTTTGTATTTTCAACCAGTGAGCCCCTACTTTTTTGGAATTTTTTTACTATAGTATTTAAAAAAAAGTGGTTAGTAAAACTTTAGTGTCTGTATCGTTTTATCATTTTTATCTTTTTGCTCAAATTTAGGCAAAAAATTTTTTGACCTGAAGGCCCCTAGTTAGTCGGAATTATTTTTTAAAAACATTTAAAATATGCTATTAGCAAGATTTTGGCGCTAGTGGCATTTTGTCAGCTCGACCCTTTCACCCCGAAACTGAAAAATATACATTTTTTGTATTTTCAACCAGTGAGCCCCTACTTTTTTGGATTTTTTTACTATAGTATTTAAAAAAAAGTGGTTAATAAAACTTTAGTGTCTGTATCGTTTTATCATTTTTGCCTTTTTGCTCAAATTTAGGCAAAAAAGGAAAAAGTAAATACAATTTTCCAGCAACGAATGATTTTTTGACCTGAAGGCCCCTAGTTAGTCTAAATTATTTTTTAAAAACATTTAAAATATGCTATTATCAAGATTTTGGCGCTAGTGGCAATTTGTCAGCTCGGCCCTTTCAGCCCGAAACTGAAAAATATACATTTTTTGTATTTTCAACCAGTGAGCCCCTGTTTTTTTGGAATGTTTTTACTATAATATTTAAAAAATGTGGTTATTAAAATTTTAGTGTCCGTATTGTTTTATCATTTTTAACTTTTTGCTCAAATTTAGGCAAAAAAGGAAAAAGTAAATAGAATTTTCCAGCAGCGAATGATTTTTTGACCTGAAGGCCCCTAGTTAGTCGTAATTATTTTTTAAAAATTTTAAAATATGCTATTAGTAAGATTTTGGCGCTAGTAGCAATTTGTCAGCTCTGCCCTTTCAGCCCGAAACTGAAAAATATACATTTTTTGTATTTTCAACCAGTGAGCCCCTACTTTTTTGGAATTTTTTTACTATAGTATTTAAAAAAAGTGGTTAGTAAAACTTTAGTGTCTGTATCGTTTTATCATTTTTATCTTTTTGCTCAAATTTAGGCAAAAAATTTTTTGACCTGAAGGCCCCTAGTTAGTCTAAATTATTTTTTAAAAACATTTAAAATATGCTATTAGCAAGATTTTGGCGCTAGTGGCATTTTGTCAGCTCGACCCTTTCACCCCGAAACTGAAAAATATACATTTTTTGTATTTTCAACCAGTGAGCCCCTACTTTTTTGGATTTTTTTACTATAGTATTTAAAAAAAAGTGGTTAGTAAAACTTTAGTGTCTGTATCGTTTTATCATTTTTGCCTTTTTGCTCAAATTTAGGCAAAAAAGGAAAAAGTAAATACAATTTTCCAGCAACGAATGATTTTTTGACCTGAAGGCCCCTAGTTAGTCTAAATTATTTTTTAAAAATATTTAAAATATGCTATTATCAAGATTTTGGCGCTAGTGGCAATTTGTCAGCTCGGCCCTTTCAGCCCGAAACTGAAAAATATACATTTTTTGTATTTTCAACCAGTGAGCCCCTGTTTTTTTGGAATGTTTTTACTATAATATTTAAAAAATGTGGTTAGTAAAATTTTAGTGTCCGTATTGTTTTATCATTTTTAACTTTTTGCTCAAATTTAGGCAAAAAAGGAAAAAGTAAATAGAATTTTCCAGCAACGAATGATTTTTTGACCTGAAGGCCCCTAGTTAGTCGGAATTATTTTTTAAAAACATTTAAAATATGCTATTATCAAGATTTTGGCGCTAGTGGCAATTTGTCAGCTCGGCCCTTTCAGCCCGAAACTGAAAAATATACATTTTTTGTATTTTCAACCAGTGAGCCCCTACTTTTTTGGATTTTTTTTACTATAGTATTTAAAAAAAAGTGGTTAGTAAAACTTTAGTGTCTGTATCGTTTTATCATTTTTATCTTTTTGCTCAAATTTAGGCAAAAAAGGAAAAAGTAAATACAATTTTCCAGCAACGAATGATTTTTTGACCTGAAGGCCTCTACTTAGTTCAATTTTTCTTTTGAAAATATTCAAAATATGCCAATAGTAAGATTTTAGCGCTAGAGGCAATTTGTCAGCTCGACCCTGTCATCCCGAATCTGAAAAAAATCAAATTGGTCCATTTTCAACCAGTATGCCCCTACTTTTTTGGCATTTTTTTACTATAATATTTAAAAAATGTGGTAAGTAAAATTTTAGTGTCCGTATCGTTTTATTATTTTTAACTTTTTGCTCAAATTTACGCAAAAAAGGAAAAAGTAAATACAACTTTCCAGCAACGAATGTTTTTTGGCCTGAAGGCCCCTAGTTAGTCGAATTTTTTTTTTTTAAATATTTAAAATATGTTATTAGCAAGATTTTGGCGCTAGTGGCATTTTGTCAGCTCAACCCTTTCACTCCGAATCTAAAAAAAATCAAATTGCTCCATTTTCAACCAGTGTGCCCCTACTTTTTTGGCATTTTTTTACTATAATATTTAAAAAAATGTGGTTAGTAAAACTTTAGTGTCTGTATCGTTTTATCATTTTTAACTTTTTGCTCAAAATTAGGCAATAAAAGAAAAAGTAAATACAATTTTCCAGCAACGAATGATTTTTTGACCTGAAGGCCCCTAGTTAGTCGGAATTATTTTTTAAAAACATTTAAAATATGCTATTAGCAAGATTTTGGCGCTAGTGGCATTTTGTCAGCTCGACCCTTTCACCCCGAATCTGAAAAAAATCCAATTGCTCCATTTTTAACCAGTGTGCCCCTACTTTTTTGGTATGTTTTTACTATAGTATTTAAAAAAAGTGGTTAGTAAAACTCTAGTGTCTGTATCGTTTTACCATTTATACCTTTTTGTTCAAATTTAGGCAAAAAAGAAAAAGTAAATTACAAATTTCCAGCAACGAATGATATTTTTACCTGAAGGCCCCTAGTTAGTTTAGTTTTTCTTTTGAAAATATTCAAAATATGCCAATTGTAAGATTTTAGCGCTAGTGTCATTTTGTCAGCTCGACCCTTTCATACTGAAACTGAAAAATATACATTTTTTGTATTTTCAACCAGTAAGCCCCTACTTTTTTGGTATTTTTTTACTATAGTATTTAAGAAAAAGTTGTTAGTAATACTTTAGTATCTGTATTGTTTTATCATTTTTACCTTTTTGCTCAAATTTAGGTAAAAAAAGAAAAAGTAAATACAATTTTCCAGCAACGAATGATTATTTGACCTGAAGGCCCCTGAGGTCAAAATATAGTCACCCAGATTTATCTGTATCTGCCAGACCAAGTGGGGTCTACCAGACCCCGATGGGTCCAGCCAGACCCTTATTTGATTCAGCAATATATTTTTATGAACGCTTGTTTCCTTATTTTTTCTGCTAGATCTCGTTTAAAAATAGGGGTCTGCCAGACACCCACTGGGGTCAGAAAGACCCCTATTTGAGCCACCAATTCTTTTGCAGGCTTAATATACAACCTCTTGGTCTACAACCTATGGTTTTTTAATGAATGTGTCCACAGTATCCATTTTACATCGGTAGGTTTCACCACAAGGTGTTCGACGCCATAGGTTCATTTATTTGTCCGTTAGATTCGTTTTAATTAAAAAAAGCCAAAAATTCAAAATAAGAGACCATAATACGTATTTTTATTTTTTTCATGCCGCTTGCCTCAAATAGTGGACCGAAAAAAATCGTTGCTGGAAATTCGTTGCTAACTTCACACCGGTTTATATTTACTAGTTTTCTATTTCTTCCAGCTTCATATAACAGCAGTTACTGTTATTTAACATTATTCGCATTATCTGTAATAACTTATGAGAGACTACTAATAAACTTAAAGAAAAACTGACAATATGTCAAATTATTCTAACCTCTTTCTTAAAATATTACTTAAACTATAAAATAATTAATAAAATTGACATTTTGGCATATTAAAAACTTGCATTTTTTGTGGGTACTTATATAACGAAAATAATCTTATACTAGATATAATAAATGTTTTTTGTTTTTCTTTTTGACTAGATAGTTAAGTATTTAACAAGTAATTTTTTACTAAAAAGTTAAAACGTTTTATATTTGTGACAGTCTTTAGTTGATCGGGAATACTGTTAAAATCTACTGTTCCAGCCGAGGTTCCACCATAGCTATAGTTAGAATATAATAAAATTGACTAAATTTCCTCAAATTTCAATCTATCTAGTGGCGTCAGCTGAAGCCGCCGCAAGATAGAGTGACCCTTATCAGATTTGGCATTTAATGTCATCATCTAAAAATTTTTCAAGGCATCCTACTCTTTTATGTTGGTGGGGTCGTTCCCTAATGTAAATTCCATTTTTTAAGTTTTTTTAAAATCAAAAATTTACAACAAAGTTAATGTTTTTTAGAAAAAAAAGTAATGTATGATGAAAAAAAATTATAATTCTTTTAAATTTTGGCATTTAAAAATGTTATGTGCAAAAAAATGCTTGTGTGGAGCTCTAACTCAAAAACAAAATAGAATAGAGAACTTTTGTTTGGAGTCAATGGAGCTCTCTACAACTAGAATTATGAAACAAAAGACGTCTACCCTATCTCTATCTCATTTGTGCTACACTTTCCAGCCAACCAAATAAATACTGTATTTGTTTTTTATACAACAAATACAGTATTTATTTGGTTGGCCGGAAAGTGTAGAACTGAGCGGCACGAACGATCATAGCTAATGTGAATCTGTAGAATAAGATAATTCTACTAAAATTTAGATGGCGCCAGTAATATCTTTAATAAAAATAAAATAGTTACACTTTTCACCCGGCCAAGTAAATATTGTATTTATTCAACAAAGAACAAATACAGAATTTGTTTGGTTGGGTGGAAGTGGGAATGTATGTATGTCTTCTATCCTTTTTGGGTAGAACTTTTGTCCCTGTCTAATCTAACGGGAGAAATCTCCATTAAAGATAATTAGGTCTATATTAACTGCAGTTTACCATGGTAAAAATTTTATTTTGATATCTTTGTTAATAAAGTCACAATTCGTCTGATCTGGCTACCGTAAAACACCCAGTATACTGTACAATGTACAGTGCACATAATTATTACTATAGTAATATTAATATATTATAGTGAACCTTACCTACCAAATTAGGACGATTAAAACTACAACTTAGGTACTCAAAACTTATAAATACACTGTCAAAGAAATATAAAGCCGGCAAAAACGGGTTTCTACAAAAAACCTTCGCCACGACACCTTAGTGTAATCGTATCTCTGCTTTTTCACTACTCAAGTATTTGTTTAATTTAAATGACCTTGTTTATTTTAAAATTACCAGCTATGTCTAAGGGAACACTTTCTGTAGAAACTATAGTTTCAAGCGACCCTAGGAGTAAAGTTTTGCAAAAAGTATTTTTATCCGCTTTAGGGTCAGTAAAAACGATTTTTTCATGTTCATCTGTTTAAGCATATGCTTATACACGGTGTATTTGAAATAGCGTAGGAAATTTTAACAGGTGATTCTACATGATAAAATATGACAAAAAGTTCCTATAAACATATGTCTAAAAATGCGTCATAAGGGAGCTACGCCCCTTTAAAATTGGCTAAAAAAATCGGTTTTTATTTAATAACTTAGGAACCCTTTGAGATATATTAACAAGGTTTTGCACGTGAATTAATCCTAATAAGGCCCATCTTTGTATGTCATTTTCACGTGCTTATTTAAACCAGGGGTGTGCGAAAAGGGGGGGCCTTATCAGTTTTTTGTCCCAAACTTTTTTCTGTGTAACTTTTTTGCAATTTTATTTTTGAAATATGATTCCTCAGGTCAAAATACATAAAAAAGGTACTCTTGTTGTAATAGTGTAGGATTAACCGTTTTCGAGAAAAATTCATTTGAAGGTGAAATTCCACGGTTCGAGGACGAAAAATTAAATACTAAAATGTTGAAAACCAAAATTTTAATGATGCAGGGCGAATGTACATTAAAAACTAAGAAAAAAAACCTGATATACAGGTACTTCCAAAAATCAATCCTAATGGAGCTATGGTCTCCTAAATATGCACCATTTTTAAAGGGCTATGGTAGCTTTAAAAGCGTTTTTTCGACCTACATGTATGGAAACTTTTTTTCTTAGTTTTTGATGTAGAATAACAATGCATCATTAAAATTTTGGTTTTCGACATTTTAGTATTTAATTTTTCGTCCTCGAACCGTGAAATTTCACCTTCAAATGAACTTTTCATGAAAACGGTTAATCCTACACTATTACAACAAGAGTACCTTTTTTATGTATTTTGACCTGAGGAATCATATTTTAAAAATAAAATTGCAAAAAAGTTACACAGAAAAAAGTTTGGGACAAAAAACTGATAAGGCCCCCCCGTTTCGCACACCCCTGGTTTAAATAAGTACGTGAAAATGACATACGAAGATGGGCCTTATTAGGATTAATTTACTTGCAAAACCTCGTTAATATATCTCAAAGGGTTCCTGAGTTATTAAATAAAAACCGATTTTTTTAGCCAATTTCAAAGGGGCGTAGCTCCCTTATGACGCATTTTTAGACATATGTTTATAGGAACTTTTTGTCATATTTTATCATGTAGAATCACCTGTTAAAATTTCCTACTCTATTTCAAATACACCCTGTATAAACGCAGGCACGACATGTTTCGCATGAGGAGTAGCCGTTTGTACGAGACGCACGCCGCTGTATCAGACTAACACATTTTTAACTGGAAAATCCATTACCCCTGTTTATTACCTACACAGAATTCAGATAAATACACTGCACATTTTTGTACATTTTCCCCGCCCCACGGGGGTCAAGTTGATTTTAATTATCAAAATCAGATTCTGCGACCATGAAACCCCTTATATACGAGCTTATATACCAATTTTCATGAAAATATTGTAAATATTTACTATATGCAACCTCAAAAACCCCAATATACTAATTTTCACGAAAATCGCCCCTCGCCCCCAGAGGGGGATTCAGTTTCAGTGACCTCAAAAACCCCATGATACCAACTTCCTCGAAAACAATGTATAATTTAAAAATAACCCCCCAGGGGTGGAGTTAGAATGTTTTATTATCACATTCAGCGTCAGCGACCTCAAAACCCCCTATATGCCAGATTTAATTTTTTTGTGAAAATATATTGTATTTTCACCATTTATCCCCCAATTTTTACCAAAAACCATTCCGAGCGAGAAATGTTGATAACACAGCTATACGCCAAATTTCAAGTCTTTAGCTTGAAACATCCTTAAGTTATCATGCTTAAAAAAATTCTTGGAGAGACCGACCGATTTTTTTTTTGCTCGAAATGATTTTTATCACATTAAACATTATAAAACGAAAAAAAAAGGAAAACAAAATTTTTTTACATGAAAACAATGAATTTCTAAATTTTTTAAATTATAAAATGGGAAAGCAAAATAGTTAAAGTTTTCTAAATCCTTAAACTTCTGGTTTAGCGGCGGGGCTGATATGTTGTCTTTTTACAACAAATTTGATTATTGCGCTAATATAAGCATTTTTATAGCTAATTTTCATTTGGAGCTTAGGGGTGTTAAGTTTGCACTGCTGAGCCCTCTGACCCCTCTTATTGCGCCTATGATAGAGAAACCAGTCAGTTTCTTATATACCCGGATATTTAGTATTGATTACGAGGGGCGTGCGGAAGTTTAATTTTTTATGAACATTCTGACATGGGTGACACTTACTGTAATTTATTATAAATGACACAAATTGTAATTTATTATAAATAAGTTTTTTCCGAGCTGCAACTTAATCTTGAGGTACTTTATTGTTGAATGTGCGAAAAAGATATAGGTTTGTCTTAGAAATGCAATGTTTCAAAGCACTTATCAAAATCCCATAATAATGGTACACAAAAATTTTTTATTTTGATTTAGTAAGCCAGTTGTAACATTCCGTCGATGACAATTTAAAATCCTCAGCTATTTACCAAAGGCGTTCGAGGATATAAAATCCAAAATTTTAGTACAAGACAAAAATATTTTTAGCATAGATGAACCAAAAATACTTCTGGTTTAAAGATTGCGCATGTTATATTATTCCGAATTTTCCACAACGTTCAATAGTAGACCTTTTTAATGCCAAAGAAGTTGACTTTTCTAAACCAAATCTAAATACTTATAAATGCATTAAGAAATTATACATTCTTTAATAATGCACTACTTATGTACTTCGGTAGACATAGAACGTTCATTTTCAGATTATAAATATACTTTTGGTAAAAGAAGACAAAGCTTAATAGCCGAAAACATGGAGAAAATCTTGATGATATATTTTTATTTTCAACAATAATATTAATTATGTTTAAAAATATGGGTACATTTAGTTTTAGAACACTTAGGGCCACTTGCACCAAATTTTGGCTTGGGATTAACACAGCTAAACCGAGTTTAAGTTAAAAAATGCTGCGTTCTGATTGGTCAGCCGTCAATTTAATCCAAGTTTAAAGTTAAACCATCATTGGTGCAAGTGGCCCTTACATGTAAATATTTTGTAAAATATACATAATATAGTTTTTTGTTGTTTTACCTTTGATATTTATATAGTTATGAATCTTTTTTAATACTAATAGTCTAGTTATTGTCCCGTGTCAAATGCCGATTTTTGTGGAGCAGCGGTTACTAACCAAGTTAGGGGAATATGTATTTCTCTCTCTTTTTAACTCATCAATTAAACAGCGAAAGAGTAACACACTGGTTAACCGGCGTTACCACAAAAAATGGACTATAATATTGATACACCTCTTTAACATAGTCGTCAAGTTACGCCATGAATAATAACTATCACGGAATGGTTAAAAAAGTGTGCCATTAATTTTTAAAAACTTTTTTTTATAAGTAAAATTTGCGCGACCCCCGTAATCAATACCAAATATCCGGGGTCTGCTTATTATCAGTCATCGGCGAATTTCCAGTGCTCGCATAGGCGACGCGACGATTCTAGCGTTGACGCGAGTTTTTAAATATTTAAATTTTTATTTCTTTTTATCTTGATTTTTTTAATGATTCCATTTAAACGAGTTAGATGGGAAAAAAAGTTATCGATAAATAAAAATTAAAATGTTTCGTATTCTTAAAAGATAAAAATCGAATATAGGTTTATTCTTCGAAAAACACCGATATATATACATATTTATAGTTAATATGTATAGTCAATATTGTTTTGTGTAACAAATTAGTCGTCAAATGTTTCGATTTAGTGACCTTTATAAAAATTTTCCTAATAATTCGGCAAAAATATTCCGTAAGCCTATGTTTCTGTGTTTATTTTCAACGTTGATGAGTCATAACTGAGTTTATTCCGATTACTGCTTATTATATGCCCGGACCGGTTTCAAATCCCAACCCGCCTCTGTACGTACTGTACTGTATGTACTGCAGTAAGATATATTATTTTAAAGCGGCTTATCTCTAATTCAATATTTAAAAAAATATAATCATTTAAAAACACTGTCGGATCAAAATATTCATTTACCAGGAACACTTAAAAATTAGAAAGAAATATTTAAAACAAAATTTTTTTTTTTTAACTATTTTTTTAAATTATTTTTCTTTCCCATTTTGAATATTTTGGGAAAGCCTTGTATTCGTGATTTTATGACGGTTTATGTCGATATAAATCAATTTCGATCAAAAATTGCGTTACGTAATACTTGAACGTTCCCATAGGGGCTTTTAAGGTTGCTAAAATTGAATCTGATAATAAAATTACTCTTTTTGATATAT
The DNA here is from genome assembly GCA_958510825.1 of Brachypterus glaber. Taxonomy (NCBI): domain Eukaryota; kingdom Metazoa; phylum Arthropoda; class Insecta; order Coleoptera; family Kateretidae; genus Brachypterus; species Brachypterus glaber. Next base: position 3,864 of record CAUEHQ010000143.1, on the reverse strand, counting down.
TTGGATGTAGAATCATCATCAATAAGGTAATTCGTATTTGGTAATTTTAACCAGGAACGTTCAAAATGGGGAGCGTTTGCACTTTTTTGCCTCAAATGTTGTGTGCAAGGGCGTAGATCTTTTTCTTCTATGAGGGGGTAATACCCAGGGCCGGCCTTTCAAGCCTCAAATTTGGCGCCCCTAGCAAAAGAAAAAACACTCTAAAATAAAGCTTAGTGCGCCTACAAAAAAAACAAAAAAAAATTGCCCCCCAAAAAATGCCATCAAGAAAAAGATGTGCATAATTATGCAACCAGAAGTGTAAACGTGGATTTACCTCGAGTATTTTCAGAATTCGGTAAAAATTCTATATTTTTTATAGGGGTTATCTCTAATAACCATTAATCGGAATAAATTCAGTTATGACTCATCAACGTTGAAAATAAACACAGAAACATAGGCTTACGGAATAATTTTGCCGAATTATGAGGGAAATTTTTATAAAGTTCACTAAATCGAAACATTTGACGACTAATTTGTTACATACAACAATATTGAATAAACATATTAACTATAAATATGTAAATATATCGGTGTTTTTCGAAAAAAATAAAAATGTAAATATTTAAAACCTCGCGTCAACTAACGATGCCCGTATGCACGTATGCCATTTTCCCTGTGTTTTTTGGGTTAATTTGATTGATTGCAGTCTTATACAAAACAAATCGTAGCATTTTAGACAGACATTTAACAAAACTTTGGAACTTTTATAATCTGAGGTGAAAAAGAGATTCTATTTTTTAATTAGAAAAAAGTTTTTTGCCATTTTCTCGTTAACGGTGATAGATATTATCAAAATTTAAAAACTATAATTTAAAACATAACTTTTTATAAAAAAAAGGTTTCTTAATTTTTTTGTCAAAAATGAGCTATGCGCCAAAACTAGGCAGACAAATATTTTTTTGGTAACTATGCACTTTTTATTAAAAGTTTTTTTCTTACTTCATTAGTTTTTAAAATATGGCTGTTTTTGCAATTCTGTAACTTTGACGTGCTATAACTCGAAAACAAATGAAGTAAAAAAAAACTTAATAAATCAAAATTACTTAAAAAAAAAATTCTTTATATACCGGGTGTTTCAGCAAGGTGGTTCACCCCCCTTAACTTTTTTATTTTTTTAGGTTGGTTCGTGAAATTCGCAGGAGCTATATTATGTATAATTTAGGATTTTTTGACATAGTTGGAATTTTTTTGAATCGGAAGTTTCTCCAGAAATGAATCGAACTTTAGATTTTTAAATGTAACACCCTGTATATTTTTACATATTTCGATTAAGAAATCAATTCTGAGAACAAGCATGTGTCAATTTTTGACAGGTCATGATATTATTTATTTAAATTTTTATTTTAAATCTAGAGTGCCTTTAAGTCATTTATTTTATGTCTATAATGGTCCACACAAACCCATAGGGCTTAAGGACTGTTCTGTACTGTTTAATAAATAATACTTTAATACTTTAATTAGTTTATTCGCTTAATTTTTGGTCTAGTATCTTAAGAAAAATACTATTTTGATTTTTTCCCAAAACTCTAAATTTGGTGGTCTCTTAAAAGTTCCAAAATCATAGTTTGGTCTATAAGTCATTTTTTTATACGGAAAGAGGGTGACTCATCAGGTTAAAATGAGAGAGAATTTTCTTGCGGACATTTTGATACCACACATGAATAGTTAAAAACTAGATTAAACACTAGATTTAAAATAAAAATTTAAATAAAAAATGACATGACCTGTCAAAAAGTAACAAGTGACACATGCTTGTTTTCAGAATTGATTTCTGAATCAAAATATGTTCCATTTAAAAATCGAAACTTCGATTCATTTTCGGCGAAACCGGAAGGGCCAAAAAAATTCTAACTATGTCAAGAAATCCTAAATTATACAGGGTGTCTCAACAAAGACGACTCGGTCGGTAAAGTATCCACTTTAGAGAAAAACTTTAAAGGGAAAAGTTGTATGGTTTTAAAAAAGGCACATTCTAAAAATATTTTGAAATATACAGGATGGTCCTCCTAGGGTGGGTAACATCTGACTTAGTTTTTTTATATGGAATGGTATATTTTTTATTATGTCTTAGTTGTCATAAAAATACCTTTATTTTAATATATTATATGGGTCTGTTGTTTATAGTTTTTGAGATATATTTTTTTTTTGAGAAAAAATGCATTTTTAGTGATGTTATATGTTCAGAAGTTATAAAGAGTATTTCACAAACAATATATAGGCCAATCAAAACCTTGCATTTTTAGTTTCTTGACCAATCAGATCAAAATGAATCTGATAATTTTTGCACATGTACAATTATCACTTGGTTACTATGGAAACAAGAAACTGACAGTTACTGACATCTTAATAAATTTTTGCAAAATGTGTTTTTAATTTGTGAAGCTTACCTTTAGTTGATTTATTTTTATTGATAAGCAATATAAATGCTTATTTTATTACCAAAACATCCTAGGTATAAACCCTAATTAATTTCAGATAATATATTATATTTTATGCACTTTCTATCTTAAAAGCTTTAAATCACTGATATTCATAAATTTTAATTTATTTAATTGAATCTTGGTATTAAAAACAGGCCACTCAAAACTAATTTAAACACTTATTTATTAAAAATATATTTACAGTAAAGAAGTAAATAATTTACTTCTTTTAAATGACAGAAATCAAAACATAAAATGACTGCGCTGGTACCAGTACAGCGTTGCCAAACTTTATTATAAACCGATCGCAAATTGTTTTTTATTACGGGTGGAAACAACCGTTATTTTATTTATTTTCAGTTGAAAACTAAACTTTTTAAATAAAAACAGCAATGATTTTTATTTAGATGCTAAAATATATGATAACTATTTTATTGGAATAATCTCAAGCATAAAATATCCCTCAAGCTAAGTTTAGACTTGGCAACATTCGCGAACAAGTGAACATCGTGATTTTAAAAAGCGCGACAAATTTGAAATTTAAAATTTTAATTATAGTTGTAAAGTAATATTGTTGTTTAGTTCTTAAATTTTTAATTTAAATATGAAACAACATTAAACATGGTAAAATTATATACTTCCTTATTTTGTTGAAAAAACTTCAAATTTTCAATATCAATAGCGAAAAAATTATTAGACTTTATTATTAAAGTTTCGTGTCTATCGAGACTTGATCAGAAAGACAAGAGCTATAACATATTTTAATTTTAGCGATTTTAACCGTCCCTAAAAAAAAAATGATTTTTTCAATATTTTTTGCCTATTTAGTTACAAAACTTTGTTATGTATTATAAAAAAAATAGTTATTGATCAGTTCTAGCTTGTTACCAAAATACTGTATCCTGATTGTTTAAAAAAAAACCTAAATCTATCATTACTGTCCAAGCAGTAGCGCACGTAAAAAAGGCAACTTTTTAAATAAAATATAAACTTAGGAGGCCACTGGACAAATTATGTAAATGAAAGGTCCGCAAAATCGCTTAAAACTTGAAAATTTTAAAAAAGTCATTGACGTCCAAGAAAATAGTAGAAAATTCGATTTTAAAAAAAATAATCACCTTTTTTTGGACGGCACTGACTTTTAAAATAAAGATTATTTTAAGTATTTTGTGAAAGTCCCATCCAAAAATTTGTTTTCGTTACCGAGTTATATCAAAAAATAAATCTAATTTTATCCATATTCACAGGCCTGGAGTGGATAATCTATAAGACTTAGAGCTTTGAGTCTATGGAGACTTTTTATCAGAAGGTTAAGTTCTATAACATACTAAAATTTTATCAAATTTAACTGGGGGCCAGAACCCATAAGGTTTGTGCGTGGTCCTTTAAGAGGTAATTCTAC